>JANHGL010025569.1:0-48013 GCA_024611195.1 Ceyx melanurus
CCCCCGCGCCCCCCTGCTGGTCGTTGAAAGGGAAGGGCAACCAACAATTCAGACTGTTCTGCTGTTCAACATTTACTGTTTTACCTTGCTGTTTACATTCTATACAAATATATATATCTATATATATTCTTTAATAAAATCCTTGTCTCCTTATAAGTCTTCTGGTCTCGCATTGCTAAATTTAAGATATCTGTCCAGACCAGGACATGTACGATTATTACTTGAACTCTGAAAGTACTCGAGACTTGTGTGTATTTTGTGGGAGGGTTGTGGTTGGGTCAGTAGTGGCCTGATCTCCATATTATTCTGAAGGATTCTTGAAAACAAATCAAACCAACTCAGTGTTTATATACTGATTTGCAGGTGGCAAAGGTCTGCAAATTTCCTCTAGACAAGCCTGTTTCCTATTAAGAAGATGCCGATCATTGACATTTAACATCTGTGCCCAATAGAGAGCACATAGTTCTCTGGGGAAACTTAGATTTGGTAAGGAGGCAGGGGCCTAAAATTGTTTGTGCTCCACTGAGACATTCATATTTACTGATGCCTGAGAGATGCTTAGAGGGATTGCCTGATAAATTATTCTACTGTCTTGCCTGACTCTGCAGCTGAACATTGGAAAGATAGCATTTTGCTATTAAATGAAAAATACAGGGAAATGAAGATGTCTGTCTCCCTGATCTGCCTGTGTGATGGCTTTGCTGGCACCATCCGTCTTGCAGAGCCGTACACTTGTGACCAAAGAGATAAACCCAAAGAGATAAACCCCGTGTCACAGAGTGTATCCTGCTCCTGTCCAGCTGTAAAACAATCATTAAAAGAGCTCTGACCTTTCATTTTCTTTCTTTATGTAGTTTCTGCTCTGATCTAGCAATAGTGAAGTAACAGCTATGGAGCCAGGAGTTCCCTGTATCATTTTCTTCCCTTCCTTGAAAAATACTGGTCACCCACCAAGCAACTCACAAACCAGTTTGTAATAGACTTTACATACAATTCTATGTTTCTTAAATTTTCAGTGGTTTCTCTTTGCTTGTGTTTTGACATATTCAGATCCATGCAATATGGTTATTTTTAATTTTCTTTTGCTTCCGGAATTGTAAAACTGCAACTAGATTATTTTGTAACTTATAAACTTGGTTTTTTTAAGAGAACCTTTTTATTCTACCTGTGTAATTTTAATCTTTTCAAGTCAAAGTCAGTTCAGGTACCTGCTCTTTCTTTTCATTTACACACCTGTTTGAGGTGCAGATCTGTCATTTATCAGAGAACTGAGGTGAGACACCCCAGCTCTTTGGCCCTGCAAGTAATACAGGTTACCTAGACACTTAGATGGTTTAATTGCCTGCCTTCCCTTAGCAAGCTTTTCAGTGAGGGTGTTCAGGATCATCAGGGATGGAGTCTGTCTGCCATCCAGGAGTGGGTGTCCTTGCATTTGTCAATGACCAGTCAACAGAAGATTTTTAAATGTCCATAATCAGAGTTCTATTTGCAGAAATGCACATTAGGTAATGACAGAAATGCCATCTGAAATAGTGCAAACAAGTCATACGTTCAGAAATTGAGGTTTTAGCCTAATGCACGTAGGGAGGTGATCTTCAGTACTGTGGATAATTCTTTATCTATGCATTGGCAGATTTTCCAAACCATGACAGAGCTGGACCTTTCAGAGTTTTTTTTGTGCCGTGACATGTTACCCTACACTTGTCAAGCAGAATATAAAACTACAGAATCTTAGAGTTACAAACATGGAGAAATTTAATGATAAGTTTATTATAAATTCCTGTGTCATAATACCCAGTGTTTGTATTATACACTTTGAGATATATTTATGGCTAAAGAATGATTTTGCACTTCATTTGGCTGATGATGCAGGCTTCTTGATGCTGAAGTAGGAGTGAAGGCTTGAGGAAAAATATGTGAGTTTTGTAGTAGTAATTAAAATATATGTACACCTAAAGAATTGAAGTTACACATTTGAGACATCCACTTGTGGTCTGTGGAAAGGACCGTGAAAATAAATGAGATTCAGGACTGTCAGACATGAGTGGGACTGAAATCTGTTTGTTGCCTTTGTACCCTGATTCTGAGGTTGCCATGATAAAGAATTAACACAATTTCAAATCTTATCTATATTAAAAAATAAGAATGCATATTGTTTATGGTTTAGTTGTTAATGATCACACACTCAGACTGTTCTGATTTTTTTTTTCCAGATGAGATACTCCTCTCATCGCTTAATTCTGGAAGCTTAAGATTTATGTATAATGCTAATATTGCAAGCTTTGTGACAAAATCCAAAATATTGGCAATGTTACGGGTAGAAGATTAAGTTGCTTCAGATTATAAATGTAATGAATTTGCAAGACCTGTGATGTGTTTCAAGTAATTTTTTGTTGTTCTGTTGTTTTGAAGGAGGTGTATGAAAATGAGCTGAAAGCAAACAGCATGTAGAATGGCACAGGAGGGAGTCCTTAATTTCTGTTTTATTTATCATTTAGCACAACTCGGAGCTCTGTCAGACTTAAATGGCAAGCTCATTGCTAATTTCAAAGTTCAAAGTGTTCTTTAATCTTTATTTCGCTCACTCGTAAATAGCATTATGGCTTTCAGTGCCCCATTCCAGGGTTCTCAGCAGTATTATCAGGTTGTCCTCAATAGGTGGGAAAATCCATGTTGCTAAAGGAGCCATGATTCAAGAGGTCAGAGCATTGTTGTCACTGGAAACAAGGCCCATAAAATACTGCTTAGCAAAGGGGTCTGTTTGCAATGTTGGAACCTCAACATATATCCAGTGAATGTCTGGATATCAGAGCCGAAGAAAGAAATGAAAATAAAGAAAATAAATACCC
Source organism: Ceyx melanurus (assembly GCA_024611195.1). NCBI lineage: Eukaryota > Metazoa > Chordata > Aves > Coraciiformes > Alcedinidae > Ceyx > Ceyx melanurus. The sequence goes on from JANHGL010025569.1 coordinate 2,850, forward strand.
ATCACTGTTAAACATATGCCAGTACACTGAGGAGAAGAAAGAAATCCATAAAAGAAGCCACTTTTTATTAAGGAGTTTTCTTAACAAGGATTATCTCTTAAATTTTGAAATGTGCTGATGGTGTTTTCACTTCCTAGCTAAATGGAAAGAGGCACATTCTCTGAGAAGCTGTTGCATTCATCCCTCCTTCCCCTATCACTTTCATGCTAATAAGCTCCACAGATACCAGAAGCAGTTTTATGTGTGGCTGTGGCAGGTCTGTTAGTAGATTAAAAGGTCAAAGTGGATTTATAAAGGGATTTAGTATGTTTGCAGCTTGTGAGAGACTTGGAGTTTAAGACCCTCTAAGGTTGGTTATTCCCAGAAGAGAGAAAGGTTTGTGAAAAAATGAGGTAAACTTCCCTTTTTAAACCACCTGTCATGATACCTCAAAATCTAATATAGGTGAAGAGAGTAAAAGAGAAAGGTAATAGTGAGCTTTTCAATCATGAGAATGCAGTCAGGTTGGCTTGCTTTGGTGACAGTTCAACAATTCTGTCTAGGAATTGGGTCTAGAGCCCCAGCTCCACATAGACCTATGGATGTTTGGCTGGGTTCCAGCCTAAATTGGATTCAGATTAGTAAACTAGAAATGAAAATGTCCATGCTAATATGCTGACCTTGCCAGCTGCTTTGATGATATTATTTCATGGCATGCTGCCCTGGTGACCAAGTTATGTTAAACTTGAATGAATGCTCACAAAAGATGTGTCATGCCTTTCTTAGAAGCCACTGGAGTTTTGTGATGCCTGTGTGTCTTTCAACCTGTGATGCCCACGTGTCTCCTCTTCCACACAGGCATTCAGAAGCATATAATCTCTTTGACATGGTAATAAAAGATTCTTGCAAGAGTTTTAATGATTTTCTGCTTCGTGTTGTCTGCATTAGACATGTATTTTCTGTATGGGGACCATAGGACTGAAAGTGGTGTCTTTTTTATGGAATCTGTTTAGGATACTGAGCTATTTCACAAATAGGTTTTTTATGAACTTTGGTTTAATTTTACTAATACACAATTATCAAAAGGCAAAGGTAACTTCTCCTCAATAGGTAATTCTCCTAACTTTTATGATTAATAAAATTAATAAATAATAAATTCAGTATTATTAATACTGAATACAGTTACTGAGCTGCCCTGGCAGATGCCATACCTTCAGCAGTGGTGTTTAAATAGCTTGTTTAAAAAAGACAGTGATGGAAAAGTGAGATTCCCCTGATATGCATCTGGATCAGGGTCACATGTACTGGAAGGCACAGTGGGGCTGAAAAGACCTTCTCAACCTTCTGAAAGATGAAATGGCATTAATTTAGTCTGTTGTTATGCATGAGATACCATTCCATGCAAGCAGATGCAGGCGGGGAGAGTGCTGAAAATAACTGCTGATAAAACATAATTTTTTCATGTGTCAAAACTCTATTTGTGAATGGCCTTAATTTCCCTCATCCGTGTGACCTGGGCCAAATTGCAAGGTCTCAGCTCACAGGGGGCATTTAAGACCACTTCCCTCAGCAAAACAACACATTTCACAAAAGAATTGCTAAATGAGGTAGTATTTTAAACTGGTTGATGGTTAAATAGTTAAAGAGAACGTGGAGTTCTTAGGAGTACTGTTGGGGCTTTGCAGAAGGCTGGACATGGAGCGATTAGACTGCTTTGCTGCTTGTAAACTGGTTTTTTTTTTGTTGATAAGACCTATGTATTTTGTTTTTTTCTGAAAAAAGAGAGGGCTGAACTGTTACCCTCCAGAGGTCCCTTCAAACCTGAAAAATTCTCTGGTTCTGTGGCTGCATGTTGCAGGCTGCCAGCTCAGCTCCAGCCTTGCCTTTCTTTGCAGTCAGTAACTTTGCCCACAGCATTAACTTGCTTGTGCTATCTGGGGGCACCAGCTGGAGTGACTTGGAAATGCTGTGGTTCTGAAATGAGTCACAAGGTGTTTTGTTTCTTAACATGAATTTAGTTTTCAGGCCAGTGGGCCTTTCCAAAACTACGTCAGTTTGTCTTTCATGCAAAAGTTCACCTGAGACTTCATAAGCTTTACAATTATTATTTCTGGGTTTGGAAGTTACACTCGTGACAGTTTTTCAGGCCAAGATCAGTTTTGCTCTTGCATAAATTTATGCTGCTTTTTGTTTGAAAGAAAATTACTGGAAGTCTCAGGCTTCCATGTTTTGATGAAATACAAGTTTTCAAAAGCATGGTTTATAACACGGAAAAGAAGCCAATTTCTGAGAATGCTTTTGGTTGCAGGTAAATTCATACTGCTGCCTGTGATCTTGTCTCAATTTCCATAAGGTTGCTGTTCTGTCAGTAAATGCTGCAGTACCTCGTCATGAACTCAGGAGATTATACAGTTCATATGAAACGGAACAGGTTTTGTTTGTTGCTGTTGCTGGCGTTGGAGTTTTTCCATTTTTGTGTTGTGGATTTGTTTGTTTTAAGTAAGCACGTTGTGCAGAAGGCAGGCTGGGGTTTACAGTGTTTTCTTATTAAGGACAGCTACAGTGCCGTCTGTTCTCAGCTTTTCTGTTAAATACACTGACAACTGTGAAGCAGATTGCCTGTTTTCAGGAGGTGAAGCTCAGCTGTGGGCTGTACTAGAACCACCCTGCTTAGGTCTGCCACGTAGGTATACAATTATGCGTATGGAGTGGGGTATGCCTGTAGCTGTTTGTAACCCGAATGGTTCTCATACAAAAGCAAAATTGCTGATGGTACCAAGAAAGAGCCCAAAGAATTTCTGCTTTCTGCAATAAAAACATTTTAAAACTTCACTGAGTATTTTAGCTGTGATTTGGCTCCGGTAAGATAATGTCTCCAGTCAGCTCTGCTTCTGACAGAAGCCATTTTTGCCCCCCAACCATTTGTTCTCTTGCTCATCTCTTCTTGTTAGTGTGAACATTCGTGTAGCTTTATGGCAGATCAGATCGAGGAGCTGACATGGTTTTTTTGGCCGGGACAGCCCAAGGGTGATAAGAAGAGGCTGGGTTAGGGAGGAGAGGACTGCTTTCAGCAGCTCTGTCAGCTTATGGAAGCTTTGTGTGCTTGTGATACCACAGCCAGAGGCTCTGGGAATTTTCAGAAAGCAGGCATCAGTTACTGCCTGAAACCAAGTTTTGTAAAACAGAATGGACTCAACGCGTTGGGTGTTGGATAAGAATACTTAGCCATAAGTCCAAGGAACCAGTTTCCATTTAATGATACCCTGGGTGAAGTGAATGTTTAAGCCTTTGAAGCATCCTCTGTGTGTTTGCCTTTGATGTGTGTGTGTGCCTGCTTCAATACCAAGAGACTATAAACTCAGGCTCCTTAGTTCTGCTCTGAGTCATGCCACAGCTATGATGCAATTGAGGGGTGAAGAATATCAAGCTGTTTGCTCAGGTAGGGTCCCCAGATTCACTAGTCAGCTGTTGGGTAACCATCCTGGGAGAAACTGAAGAGCCATGAGTATGTTCAAGAGGATAAATGCACATATGAGGGCAAGAGAACTCTTCCAGCTTTGCTTGTGAAGATGTTGGATTGAAGCTGAAAGTAAGTGATAAGGAACATAGCTGAGCTGGAAATAAGGGGGGACTGTTTGCCTTCTTTCAAGTGTGTTGTGCCCCCTTGGGACATCAGGGAGCTTTCTGGTTTGTAAAGGCCAGTAAATGTCTGATTAGTGAACAAAAAGAGCCGTGAATACTTCCAGAAGGTACTTTGCATTTTTATTAAGTAAAAAGTCCCCCCGAATGATGTATGATCAAATGTTTTTGTATTTCCTATCAACAAAGCTAAATGATACAACAACTCACCGTACAGAAAAGCTTCTTTCCTGCATTTCTCTACTTCATCTTAGTCTGTATTAGCTAGAAAACAGATCCTTCTTATAGACAGGCAGTGACCTTCAGGGCCAATAAATGAGAGAAGGTTTTAAGGAGAAATAAGCATGTCTTTTCATTGTCCTCTGCCCTTTTTGTGCAGCAAATCTAGATGCCCTCTAATGCTGCCCACCAACATAGCATGGACCCTTTGCTTGTTCAGTGCTTTTGAACTGAGGAAGACCTTAGAAAACCAGATTAACTTCATTCAGTGTGAGCTGTCTATACAGTCATGAACATGGGCACAAAAAATAGGGAATATACCAGAAATAGATAGTAGCCAGAGATGACCATCAGTGCCTTCACAGCTCCTCATGCCATCAGCTTAGTTTGAGGTGGGGAAATAAAATGGACTGGAATTTTAGTGATACCAGTGAGACCTGAAGCAAAATCCATTGAGAAGTGGCCCCTGCTGATTCTGGGACTGCTCTGACCTGCCCTTCACTCTTCCTCACTGTGAATGGCTTTGAAAACCTTCCCCCTTTTCAAGGGAAATAGTGTCACCACTGAGAGAGCAGTCAGTCTGGACCCAGGCTTTTCTTATATGGTTGCTCTACAAAATACATATCTTCATTTATCAAATTACAAATACAATTTATTTTATTGAATGGCTTTAATTGGAATGAAGACAGTTCTGTGGAGAAAACACATGGAACTAATGAACCTGATTTTTTATTTTTTTAGCATCCAGAGTTGAGCTAATCTTTCGTTTCACTGCACAGAACAAAAATTATTTGCATTCAATTAATTGTGTGTCCCAGACTGTACCTTTAAAATTCTTAGCAGCTGATAAAAGAGAAAAATACTTCATTGCCTTAATTTTTCTTTTACTTTCTCTGCTTTAGCTAAATTTGGGAAGGTGAGGGTTGTTCCAGTGGCAAGTGATTAGCTTGTCCCTGTTCTTTTTTTTTGTCATTACTGTCATTTTCAATCCTCTTCCCCAGTTCTTTTTTATATAACATCTCATATACATTTCTTCTATCATCTGGGCATCCTCTGCCTTTCCTCTTCTTTCCTTACGAGTTCCTTTGCTTTTCTTTCAAGTGTGCTTATTATTAGCCTGTGCTGACTGGAGTAATAAGTAAGTATGTGTATTGCTTAGTTTTCCATGGCTTAGAGAGACTTGGCTGGCACCTTATTAAATAGTCTGTGACTATTCCTTGCAGACAAATTGCATGCTAACTTTTAGGAATGGTCTCTGTGCTCAACTGATACAATCATCATCACCAAATTGAAGGAATCTGCTTTGTAGCATGTCAGCATAGCTCCTTAATTTGCTTTTTATTAACTGAGTAGTTTTATCTCCTTTCTGTGGATCTGCTGACTGATGTGCAGAATGTCTCTCCCATCCTTGTTTTTGGTTTGGTTGTTTTTTTTTTTTCTTCTATCTGGTTGTGTTGTGATAAAGAAGAGATTCAGTGTGATAGGGCTACATTAGTGTTTGGATGCTATAAATTACCTGAGCTGCTCTTTAAACTGAGTCTGCATTCAAGTAAACAGTTTTTGCTGTGGCAAAAAGTTGTATATCTGGGCCTGTTTTAATTTTGGTGTGATTTTTTTTTTTTCCCCAATCTATGGCATGGATAACAGGTAGGATACCCTATTAGTTTTACTTTCTCAAGACCAAAGTATGTGCAGCCAACTCCCTGTGACAAAATGCTGGGTGCTGTGTTGCTTTGAAGCAATCCTGCTTTTCAGTTTCAGTTCAGTACACATGACATTAACTTAAGTTTTAGTGCACTGAAAAAGCAGCAGGGCTATAAATCTAATAACAAACACTGCTGTTCTTCCACAAACTGTGCTCTTACCCAAAGTAAAGGAGTTGAAGGTGAGGGAAGGGGAGCCATAGACCTTTCCAGCAATAAAATGATACTGTTGCTTTGATTTTAATACTTCATTAAGGGGAAGGATCTGATGACAGTGATTTTTTTGAGATTTTAATGTGGATAGAGATTTTAGCCTAGGACAACTGAATCTTCACTTGCATTTTTTTGGCAGCATGTTCAGATGTGGCCCGGTGAGAAAATGAAGTAGCTGGGACTTTGGACTGCCTGTTGAGAGAGCTGGGAAAAGTGTGGTTGCAAACCCATGCTGGTTTGTTTGTGGTATTTTTTCTCTTTGCTTGAAAGCCAAAGATACTTTCAGTTGGTTTTCATCAATATAGTATCAGAGGAATTACCCTAAAACTTTGTTTCTTCCATCCCTCCTTTTTATTTTGTACTTTGTTTTCATGTGTGGCAGCCTGTTATTTCTCACTCTTACAGTAATTGGCTGTACCTCCAAAATGCCACTTCTAGAGCACAGTGCCTACAACTAGGATAGAATGAAGGAAAACTGAGGATTTGCAAAACAAAACCCCACATTGACAACATTAGCAGATTGATGGTCTGCCTTACTCCTCCCTTTCTAGAAGGAGGGGCTTCCAGTTGAGTAGCATGTGTTGTGTCAGTGATGATAACATTCATCTCCTTCTTTGATGAGCACACTAGAACAGTCACTGGAAGGAGAATAAGAAAACAAGACATGATTTGGAAAGGAGAGATAAAAGCTAAAGTAGAGTACCACAACTTAACTTCGTTTCAATAGAAATACAGCATTAGGCAATGGATTTCTGTAGTCAGGCAGGATCTTCACAGAGTACCTAAGATTGTTTAATTTTTTTTCCTTTGCTGTGTTGGAGTTATTTGGGCTGGGAAAACTAAGTACACGTGAGACTGAGAGTTATTTGAATGAGTCTGGCATTGGGCACAACCAGAAAGTCTAAGACTCAAACCACATAAGATCTATGATAAGCTCTAGTAATTTTTATAGTCTGTCTGTGCAGCTCAGTGGAAAATGAGAACATGAGTGCCAGGTGTTAGTTCTGGAGGGTTTTGTTACATGAGAGAATCAGGGTGGTTCAGGTGGCATCTCATCTGTTTCTGCTGACCAAAAAGGAAATAGTTTCAGAGATGGATCCACTCAGTTGCTCTCTAAACATCTTAAAGCTTCTGTCAGGCTCTTGCTGTCAACAGAATCCATCAGGGAGAGCTACCTGTACCACAGAATCAGAATGGCAACACCTTGCAAGGGTTTGGTTAATAATAATAATAAAAAAGATGTGTAATGTATCAGAATTTCTTAAATACTGTCTTTATGCTAGATGTGCAGAGATGCCCATTTGTAAGAAGAAACGAACCAAGGAGATAAGGTTTTGACATCCTCTAGGCTTCTTGAGCTTTGCTTGAGGTACTTCAGACTTGACGTGGGAGGAAGGAGTGAAACAGTTGGATCACATGTTTATTCCAATTTTGGTCTTTTTGCTGACATAGCTCAGAGGAGGGTGCTTGTGAATTGTTGCTGAAGCTTCATAAATTGGAAGTTAACCACACACTATGAAGAGGTTGTGTTACACTGTCCTGGTTAGTATCCAAGAGGTGGTTCTACCACACATTAATTTCTCTTTCAGCATGCTACTTGCATTGAAGGTAAGAACCTGTAATCTCCTGTGCTTGATTCTTTGATGTGGGGCTCAGTGCAAGCAGAAAACATGGCCAGTGAACAGAGCACAGTACTTCTAGTCAAGTGAGCTAATCCCTTCTTGAGCTCTGCTACCAATTCTTTATAAATTTTGGCACATCCCTTAATTTTGTGCCTCGGGCTCAGTATCTTTAAATGCCACCAGTCCCTAGAAACAACTTTAGAATAAAATGTTTACTGTTTTCTCACAAGGAAACATCTGGGTCATCCTTGTATGAGACTCATTTTTTATATGACTGCTGCACATCTGTATGAGAGCCCCTGTGTTAGCCAAAGCTAAATTTAACAACTTCTGAGTGCTCCTTGAAGGTCACCCTGTCCTAAATATTCACCAGGTTCCGTTGCATTTTATGTCTGTCAGGAAATCTCTTCACTCCTCTTGCTCTGTAACCAGAAAACTGGAGGGGTTTTTTGAAAAAGTGCTCTGCTTCCTATGCTACCTGATCTCCCACTCCATCCACTTCAGGCTCCTGTCTCTCTTGCTCTCAGACTCTCTGCTTCTGGTCCTGCTGGCTCAATCTTGCACAGCGTTGTCTCCATCCCTTCTAACTCTTATTAAATGCAGTTTATCTCTCTGCTGTTAAGTCGTCTATTGATTCACTTTAGAGTTTATTAGATTATGGCTGTCTGGGTTTTGAATTTTTTTTAAGTGGTTTTTCAGACGCTTATGTGTGCACGTATGAAAATAAATCAATGAGCAGGGACAATGCACAATTATTTACACGTCTGCAGCCGCCACTCTAATGTAATATTATCATTTAAATGCTTGCTGAGTATTCAGGCAGTGAAGGTCTGTACTGCATGCTCTGCAGTGCTGGAGCCCTAGGGTAATGTTTTTCATAGCTGTTTATTCCTAAATACTCTTGATGGAAAAACAAATGCCACCAAAGCTCCATATGTGGTTTCAAGTACCGAGAAAAGAGGGAATGGAGGGACCTGTATTGTTTCAAAAATGGCACTAAAACTTCAAAATGTGTCTGAAAAAGAAACTGAGATGCAATGGGTTTTGAGAGAAGAGAGTGATAAAACCAAGTAGAAAATTGATCTGCAAAGCCTGCAAGTTTATTTGTAAAATTCCCCTCCAGCAGAAGCTTAGACACTTGAATGAAAATTTGCTGCCAGTGCTGAGATTAACCCTTAGCAGCCCAGAGTAATTTCATCACCTGTGCCTTCTGAGGGAGACCTTGACTGATGTCTTTGCAGGATTTTTCTGGCCAGGGAAGGCAACCAGTTGTGTCCTTGCAGCTGTGTCTCTGTGCCTTGGTTTGGACAACTATGATCTTAAATTTAGCAATGCGAGACCAGCCGGTGTATAAGGAGACAAGAACGTTATTAAAGAATATATATATATATGAATATATTTGTATAGAATATAAACAGCAATGTTAAACAATAATGTTAAACAGCAAAACAGAATAATCTGAATTGTTGATCACCCTTCCCTTTCGATGACCAGCAGGGGGGCGCTGGGAAGCCATGAGAAAGAAGATGGCGGCCGGTGAATTCAAAATGGCGGCCCGGCAGACCGGGAGGGGGAAAGAGGCAGCAGCCGCTGGCCCCCCGGCCCCCTCCACAGGGCGCAGGGAAAAGGGGTTTAGTGAAAAATATCAGATGAACCCAACGCTGCTGACAGGGGTGCTTGGCAAATCACAGCAGCAAGCTGGTCGGAGATTTCACACCAAGAAGAAAGATGGAGGAGCGGCAGCAGGAGGCGGCATTACCCCTCCATACCCTGCCCCCGGCCTGTCTCCCCTCTGCCCCTTCGCTGCAGGCAGGGAAAGGAAAAAAAAAAAAAGTTTTAAAAAAACTTGCTACCCCCCAACACTCTGGAATGGTTTGTATTTGTTTAAATTTACAAGTGCACTGCCCAGTTTTATATATGCGGTGGAGCCATGGCATGCCCAATAGTGTAAAATTTTTCATTGTGTTGGTGGGTATCAGACTTCCTCTGCTGGATTGGTTTCAGTTTCATCAGCTGCTGGGAATAGAGACAGGAATTTGGGGATTACAGATGTTCGTGCAGTGAAAAAGAAAGTAAGCCAAGTTTAAAGGGACATTGTTAAATTCCTGGACGTGGCTTTTATTTTCCTGAAGATACGATGACCTCAAAAGACTTTTTAATGTCATAGTTTGTCACTCCCACCCATTCTTGGTAGTGTATCCTCCATTGGGAAAGTGTTCATCCGCAATCCTTAGCTCACCTAGATGACATAATTGCACCAGAAAAGACACCCACCTTTTCATGTAAAATCTCTAGTTTGCAGTGGATGGGTTTGTACAGAAAGAAGCCTCAATTTAGTAGAACACTTATACACCAGAACCCTGCTAATGCTGATGGAACAGTTGTCAAAGTGCTTTACTCCTTGGATGGAGAAGAATATGTAAATATATGCACACATGTGTATGCTCAAAGAAAGAGACTCCATATCTAGTATTAAAACTAATCCAGAGCCACTGATGTGGGTTCACACTTTATTTGTAGGGGAAGGTCTATTCCAGTAAGCTTTTTGTCTGTCACCTTATTTTGTAACTGATTTTTCTGTCTTTGCTGAAATGTTCCTTTTTCAGTTCTCATTTCAGCAGGGCTTTTTCTTTCTGTGGTGCAGCCACTGGTGAGGTACAATCAGAGCTCCTCTGTTCCATTCTTCTGCTAAGGCTTCTTCCAGCCTGGCTTTATTTTACCCTCAAAGCCTGCTGAAAAGAAACTCTCTTGATTTCCTGCTTATTTTAGACAAACGGGGCTGTAAAGTTAGCATTAGTTCAGTTGGAGGAATAAGAAACCTAGTCCTTTTTTTATACCACATTTTCTCTACAGATATATATACACTGGTGTGTATTGTTTTATTTTAGTATGGTTCTATGGTCAGTGCTCTCCTGTGCAGCCCCAGGTTTTGTTGACAGTAAACCAAGGGCAAATTCTTGATGTTATCCAAAATAGATTGTATTGCCAGAGGTGCACAGGTTTAATTTTGGGTGTTAAGAATTCCCGTTCTGTGCACCACACATCTTTCTGCTGCTCCCCTTTTCTGCACCTGCTTTGTTGGAGCAGTTTCCATAGCAATAACCTCTTCAAGTTTTCCAGAAGTGTTACAGGAATGATTTTCTATCTCCTCCTCCTCAACAATTCAGGAAAATGGAGCTTATTAGAGATACTTTTTTGTCCTCAGTGCCTTGATAGGAGCCTAGCAGGGGCACTCTGCAATCCCAGGTAAAGCTGTTTGCAGCACACGGCTGCTCTTCCATGATGAGGACCCCAGCCGGGCTGCCCACTGCTGCAATTTGCTTGACCTGATATAGGCTGTCATCCCTCCTCAACTCTGGCAACAGTGTTTTAAGCTGCTCCCATTTCTAAGAAGAATGATCAGGACAAATATATTTTAAAAAAATAGTAATTCTGAAAATGAAGACAAATTTACATATCCTAAAGACTGAGAGCCAATACTTCAAGTTTCCATCACGTTTCTTTCTTCTGCCAGGCATGTGAGGTACTACACAACAGTTCAACTTGCAGCTCAGTAGCATATGGGAAAACATAAATCCCTGGAGAAGGATAGCATTTAGCAGCTGCTTGGAAACCCTCAGGAGCCTGACAAAAGGGGGAGGTAGATGTTAACATGGGAAAAACAGTGATAATCTTAAAAAGTAATGCGTTCAGGGGCAGATAGGAGGTTGTGGTTGGGAGCTGTTAGTGGCCTGATGAAACTAGTCTGTGTTAACATCCAGGGAGTAGTCCTGAGATACAGCCTAGACCTACAGCAGTAGGACAGGACATTAGAATACTACATTTTATAAATTGATGAGCAAGCTATTACACCAAAAAAGTTGTTATTTGCTAACATGTTAGCTTTATTTTTGCATTCTCCCTTCAGATTTGTGACCAGACAGCAGCAAAGTGGTGAAGTTCATGGGAAAAGCCTCTTTCTCTGGACACGGGAGATGACTCCCATCTCAGTGTCAAGATCCTTTATGATCTGCACATGTTCTTTGGGTCTTAATTCGGTATCAGAAGTCTGCCAGACCCCTCATTGTGTAGGCTTTCTATTTCAACATTTGTTTCAACGTTGAAAAGACCTTTTTTAAACGTTTTAAAATAGCCGTGTTGTCATTCCTTATGTTAAAAAAGAGCTTTTCTTCCCTCTTTTTTTTTTTTTCTCCTTCAACCTCAATTGTTCAGACTTTTTAATAATTCATTTCCTTTTTGTCTTCATGAATTTGCTTGTACTAGCTGTGGTGCTCAGTGAGAAATGTGCTCTTTGCAGAGCTCAAAAGATCAACTGAGAAATTAGCTGAAACGAAGTAGGTGGAGGGTTATGTTCCACCTGCTAATTGAAGTACTAAACCCTCACTTGTTAGGGCTCCTAAAGCAGCCTGGCCAAAATGCCAGTGCTGAGTTTATTGCTGGTTGATTTCTCCAGTAAGAATGGATGCTGGATTTGTAGAAGCTAGTTGTTCCTGAAGAAACTGTGAATTGGAAGGTCCCCAGCTCTGTGTCTTACATCTCAGCTGCAACACGGTGACTTAGAAAAAGAATCTGATTTGGACAACCTAATCTTGCAAAAAGACAAAGTCGGAGTATTTCTTTGGGAAAGTGTCATAGCCACATACATATAAGATTTGGGTTTTAATTATTACTCCACCCTCTAGCTATAATAAAAGACCTATCAGCATATTCATGCTGTCCCTGTTCATATGCAGAGGGCTGGAAAGTAAAGGTTTAGATTTGTTCTGGATCGAGGTTAGGCAAGCAAGGTCTTCCTTCAGCATAATGACTTTCAACACAGTTGAGTGAGCGATCAGTTCTGTTATCTGAATTGTGTATGCGGAAAGAGAAGTGGAGTTGTGCTTTTGCATACATTCCATTTTCATATTTATAAATCAGAATCTGCCTCCATTTAAAAAATGAAGTGTCGTTGCCTTCAGCTTATAAAGAGCAGCTGCCACCGCCATTAAAACTTTGAAATGTTCCCTTGAGAACTCTGAGAGTTCATCTGTCTGAGCCTGGTAGAGGTCTGAGCTTACAAGTGGGAGCAAAGTGTCCCTTATTGCTCAAGAGTTTAGACAGTAGATCAAAGACCTGAGGTTTAAGCAGCTTGCTTTCTTGTAGGAGTCTATCTGCAAAGTTCCAGCTGAAAAGGATGGTCTTGCTGCTGCCAAACTTCGACTGTACAACTGCTGCTGACTTTTTTAGGAGCAACACTGGGTCCTAAACAAGCAAAACAACTCGCATAAGGAAGACCTCTGGTAGCTTTTGTCAGAAAGCCTTTTCTCATCATCCCAGTGACCTAACTCCAGAAGTAGGAGTGGTGTTCTGGAGCTCTGTGTAGCTGGGCTTTTTACTTTTCCCCAGAGGTGGTCTGTAGAGCAAGTCACTCCTGAATATTTCAAAGAGCACATCCACACCTTATGATATGAAAACTCGAGGGGCATGTGGGAGGTTCAAGGATCAAGGTCTCTTCTAGTTCTTCTCCTCTGTCATATTGCTTATGCTGCAGCTCAAGCCATGCCTCAGTTTCTGCAGCTGTGAAATGGTGGCTGCACATCAAGGATCTTTGAGAAGTAATTTGTAACTGTCTTCCTCAGTTTTGCTGCCTCTTGCTGTTGCCAGTACCTCTTGTCTTGCAGCTCACAGACACAAACACCCGCTTGTGCTACATGTTTTGAGTTAATTATCAGGTTCTGAAGACTTTTTCCTTTGGACTGTGTACACAGAAAATAAGAAGGGATAGAAGAGCTAGAATATATTGTCTATTTGTGTAATTTCATGGTGACTTTTGGGCTTCTGTATTTCACATCTAAATAATAAACTCCCTTGGCATCTCTGTAGGTTGTACAGCTCTGAGCTCATTATTGGTACCTTCCAAAACATGACTGTAAAATGCATTGAAGAAAGTAGTAGTGATTGGGTGGTTTTGGTTTAACAAGCCAGGTCATCTAGATTACCTTTCTTCTTAGACTTTTTCCCCATTCTTTTGTTTCTTCTTTAGATTTGAAGGTCTTCTCAAAGAGTAGTGTGTGACAAAGAAAGATAAGTGTGAGTGCTTCCTCTGCACTGGCACTGGCCAAGTAGAATTTTAATTTTAATTTTTTAAATTTTTTCCTCTTGGGACGTAACAGATCTTGTGTTGAGCTGTTTCAACACAGGAATAGGGTTACCCTCATGCAGTTTGATTCCTAGAGCCAGAGAATTATCAATGACACTTTCTTGAGTGCATACTCTCATTTAATCTCTGAATCCTGCCAGCTAAAATGGGATAGTGTTGCAAGTGGATGGGTTTTGGCCTTTTGCACCACACTTCGTCTTGTGAGGCTGGTGGCTCTGTGGAGAGTAAACAGCTGGAATTAATACTATATGGCTGGCTAAATTAGTGGGATATAAAATAAGCATGAGATCAGTCTGAGTGGTTCATCTGTGACATCAGTTGATTTCACCTTGTGGCTGGATGAGTGTTAACTGGAGCTTGGCAGCCAAGGTGAGGCCGTGGCAGTGCTGTGTGTGAGCTCCAAGCATCTCGTGCAGCAATGTCCTAGAGGGGGAGGGAGGGCAGAGCAGCCCACGGGGCAAGCATGAAGGTGTCCAGACTCAAGGGATCAGTGGAGTCACAGACTGGTAATTGTCAAGCCTGTAGACCTTCCAAGTGCAAGTGTTTGACTGCACTTGAATTCTCTTCCCCCAGGGGGAGAAGAAAAAGCTTTAATTTATGAAGTGTCACAACACATTACAGCACATCCCATCCCAACACACCGCTGCATGGAGCTGACATTTGTTTGCTTTAATTCCTCAAAATAGCTTTTATTTAGAGCAAATGTTGCCTGTTAATTCGAACAGTTCTCATTTTCCTGTGCTCTGTACTTGCCAGTTCCCATGGGGACAGTTGTTCCTGCAGTGCTTTGCCCTGTGGTGGTGAGCTGTCAGACCTTGTCAAGGGTTTTAATTATTTTTCTTATTAGTAATGGAAAACTTCTTTATTGCCTCTGAACCCCAGTACTCGCAGCTTGCAGTGATGCTTAGGCTTTAAGCACTCTGACACACCAAGTGCTTTGCAATCCTGCAAGGAATGGGTCTGTATTTTGGTAGAGGAGCAGGCTCCAGGTCTCTGTTGGTCACCTTACTGGCTGAGGCAGTGGCAGCCAGTGTGGGCCTCAAGCACTGGTCTGGATGTAGGGGCCAGTGGTGGCAGAAGCTACCTATAGGCAGACAGTCTGCAGACTCATAGTGCTGGGGAAGCTGCTTTGCTTGACAGGCTGCAGCTCTCTCCCTGGGGAAGGGTCCAGCCTCCCTGAGGTCAGCCAGCAAGTCTGGCTGAGCAGCACTCCTGTCAATGCAGGTCAGCATCCTGATGAGCTCCTTGGGATGGACAGTTCACTCTCCAGAAGCTGTCCTCTGACACTGCCCTGATAAGCTGAATTTGTCAGCAGGTGGCTGAGGTTCAGGCCTAATTGGGATCTATACCCTCTGCTGATGGTGGTGAGGGCTACACAGGCACAGAAGAGGCACCTTCACCTGAAAAATTAGGTAAGATTGCAAGTTGCATATTCAGCAAGGAATTCTCATCTGGTTTGTGTACATATTTTGTGGAAGGATGAGGAGTTGTTCTGAGAATAACAAGTCCTGCATGTCATGTGAAAGGCTAAAAAGAAATGAGAAGGTTCAGCCACTCACCTCCTAGTGTGCAGTGCATCTTTTGCCTCCTGCATGAGCAACATCTATCTGTACAATATTCCAAGTGTCTGGAATTTGCCATTTAGTGAATTCTAGAATGGCAAATTTAACACTTACCACAGCTAACTTTATTAGAGGCTCAATGTGACTTTTACTTTCCACTTGACGACCAAAAGATGGGCAATACTATTTTGGATGTGTTTATTTTCTTCAGGAAGATGCATATCTTGTCTATTTGGCAGTTAGCTGCTGGACAATTTTCACAGATCTATGTGGCACTCTTGCTCTTTTTTTTAACACCATTATGGCACTTGGGAAAGTTCTTGGAGCAGGAATCTTCTTCCATCTTCCTTCAGATGGAATAAGAGAACAGGTTAGGCAATTGTCAGTGGTATTGCTGTTTATTTCCTTGAAGTCTTTTCCCTTTTCACCCAGTCTGCTTCACTGTCCTTCTTTTTACTATATCTCTGGTGGGTAAAGAGCCAGAGCTGCCTGTGCTCAAAAAGAATTTCTGCCACTCACTTCTGTGAGTAGTTCTGTGTGTTAGCAAATCCCAGGTCTATGCTGCATCAAGCCATGTCACATTATGTCTACTGGAAACTGCTGCTGTCAGAAAGTGTAACTGCAAGTAAAGTGAGAAGGACACTGAAAAGCAGTGGAAAGCACTAAAATTCTTGCTCCTTCCTGGAAACACTGCTGTTGTTTCCCCTCTCAAGCTTCTGCTTGCAGCCATACCCATCTCTAGCTACATACAAGCAAAAACAAAATGGAAGAATCTCAGTATGACCAGCAAGCTTGCAGCAGGTGAGCATAATATGTGAAAGAACCTCTATGAAGAGCTTGGATCTGTGGTAACTCCTTACACTACTGTCTCCTGGGCATTCCAAATAAATTAACCCATCTGCAAACCACTCATCAAGCAAATAGATCTGCCTAGACTTCGGAGTGTATCTGAATATTCTCCTTCGGATGGAGCAGTGGTGTGGGCTGCTGGGGAAAGCAAGAATTAAGATCTCAGAATAATGTCAGAACTGTTTTATTTTCAGAAACATTTTCCCTTCTGGTCAAAAAGCTAAATGAGTAAGGAAGGCTGTATTCAAAGAGAGAGTGAGTCGGGGCACAGTGTGAAGCAGGAGGGAATGAGCAAGCAAACAAGTTGGTCTGTTGATAGGGGAGTCTCAGCACAATCAAAAGCAGTGTTGATGCAGTTTCATAGCAGCATGTACCTCTTGCTTTCCTTTTCCTTGCATCAATACTATTTTATTCTATTATGCTGTAAAGTAACCTGCACAGGTGGTTGTGATTTTTGCTTCCCATAGTGTCTCCAAATGTCTATGGATGACTTTGCTGCTTTCCTGAAGTGAGGAATGAATCCTCAAGGAGACTGAAATGTGGTGGCCTGAGTGTTGAGCATTTGGAGCAGTCCTCATAGGGAAGGGATCAGGTGGAGCTACTGCTACTTGAAAGTTATCAACATGGCAGTGAATACTTGCTGTGTGTAGAAGGCCTAGTTCATAGATTCATAGATTCATAGATACTAGGGGTTGGAAGGGACCTAGAAGATCATTAGTTGCATCATGTGCTTTCCTCACTGGCCTAAGCAGCAGAATGGTAGACTGTGTTTAAGTAGAGGCTAAGGGATTGTTCCTATACCTATAAAACTTAGGTCTGGTATTTTTTCCCCCTTCATAACATCACATTATTTCCTCATCATCTGTCAGCATTTCTGTTGGAACTGATCTTTTTCAACCAAATACCATCCTCCTTCTCTGGGCAGAATCCCAACTCGCTTCTTCCTTTCCTTTCCTTTCCTTTCCTTTCCTTTCCTTTCCTTTCCCTTCCCTTCATTTCTATTCCTCACTATTCTCCATATCAGATGGTAGATAAATGATAACTTCAATAGAAACCATAATTGTCCAGCTTATTCTGTGCTGCTTTGTGCTTTCTTATCTGCTCATCACAGTAATTTTTTTTCTTTCAGAATTATTATTTATGAGTTAAAAACTCAGAAAGCTTTTCCAAGTGCAAACAATGCCAAGAGCTTTCACTGCTCTGAGCATGGAAGCTTTAAAACAATTTGGACAATTTTCATTTAGTATACAACCCCCCCCTTCAGTTTATAAAAACCAATAGTTTATATTTGGGAGACCAAATATAAAATTTGTTATCCATTGATTCTCCCAAATCGAAGCACCATGGGACAAACCTCAAACAATGTTGATTTTCTGTCTGCAATGATTATGTGTGAAACTGGTCCTGAGTCTGTTGTTCACTGTCTGAGATACATTTTTCTCAAGGGAGCCAATGCCTGCCTTCTATTTCTCATGTGATTTAAGGTGTTGGCTTTAACCTTTAAAGTTTGGAGTAGGATGAATGGTCTGTGTGGTAAGCTCAGCTGCATCTGTTGATTTCCCATCCTGCCAGTTGGTTTAAGGAGGAACAGTAGAGCTTGAGGTCTTTGGTTCTGTGATACCTTCTTTATATTGTTTTGCCAGTGTCTGAACATGTCATCATTTAAGATGAATGTTGGAACCTGCTGTGGATTAGATGTGGAAGACAAAGAACATTGTCTGGGGTGAGGCACAGTGAGGAAAAGTGTATTAATCCACAGAGCTCTGTGGGAATGTGTGGAATATGGGGATAGCATCATAGAATGGTTTGGGTTGGAAGGGATCTTAAAGATACCTAGTTCCAGCTCCCCTCCCGTGGCAGGGACACCTCCCAGTAGACCGGGTTGCTCAATGCCCCATCCAACCTAGCCTTGAACACACCCAGTGATGGAGCACCCACAACTTCCAGGGCTACCTGTTCCAGTGTCTCACCACCCTCAGAGTGAAGAATTTATTCCTAATTTCTAATCTAAGTCCGCCCTCTTTCAGTTCGAAGCAATTACCCCGCAGGATAGGTATTGTGTGTACTTCTGATGTTAGACAAGTGTGAGTGAGATAGGCAAAATTGTAAAAGCAGTGAAAGAAATTTATTTTAAATTAATAAGATGAAGGGAAACAAGCATGGAATCCCTTACTCTAACAGGTCAAATGAACAAGCCAGGGTTGCATTGAAGTACCTGGTGCTTTCTGCAGCTGCCTCTCTCTTTCCTGCCCTCCCTGTTGCAGGAAAGGATTGGAGCCAGATGAAAGGTTCCCTTGGCTTCTGTGCTCAAGCTCAGGCAGAGCCCCTGGATTCACTTCATTTTGTGTCCTCTGACCTGTTCCAGGACATGTGCTTCATTGTCACCTAGTTTTTACTGCCTGTTATAAGGGATAATGTGAGCTTCCTGGGAAGCTTTCTCTTTAAGCTACATTTATTTGCATTGCCTAGTGTCTTAATGCATTGCTTTGCCTCCAGCAACAGAATAAGGTACTTGAATGAAAAGAAAGGGGTAATATCAGTGAAAGAAGAGGGTTGTTATGTATCATAATGTTAGCACTCTTTGGAGAGATGCTACTGTAGTTGGAGGAACTAATCTTTGCTTGCGTAAGTAGACAGAAATGCTGGCAATTTACAGCATCCGCTCATACCCAGATGTCAACTCACATTTCCAAAGAGAATCATCAAGTCAGGAGATAAACAGCTGGTACAAGTGAAATGAAAATAAGCTTGTAAGTGTTTAAAGGAGAGAGAGAGAGAAAAAAAAAAAAGTTAATTTTTATGAGGTGGTGTGTGCTGGCATCTAAACAAATGAAACTTAACAGCCAAGAACAGGGAAGTGAAAGGGCTTCTTTTTGTTTTTAACATCTGAGAATTGATTCCTCTCATGGCAGCTTCAGAGCAGCCCTGTGTTTTTGTATGAAGTTCCTTCTAGTAGGACTTCATGTATGCTGGCAACACAAAGAGAGCTAACATTGATGGGCTTTGGACATTCCCACAGCACTGGCTTAAAGTGCTTAAACTGGCCCAAGCATCACAGTATGGCCACATATACCTCTAAAATTAGATTTTCACCTGGCATGTGTGTCTCCCCATTGGAGAGAATCTCAGTAGCTGTTTCAATGGCTGCAGGGGCACTGATGACCATGAGACAAAGTCTTGGAGACAAGCTCTGGATGCCACATATGGAATGCTCAAAATTACAAGTCCTTTCTTCCTGAGAAGTGAGGCATTTGTCTGAGTTTATAACTATTGATAGCTAATTGTTAAACAGTTATTTGTAAAAACAAAGTGTTTCTGTGGTCAGAAAGCATAGACTTGTAGCTGCAGGAAAAGTCAGCACTGGGATTATTGCTGAGATTTCTAATAGAGAATGCTGACTTGCAGCATCCTTTGCAGGGAGTTAGACTGCAGGTCTGCTGCTGTCCTGCAGACATCTTTCTGTGCAGGCAGGAGATAGGTTTGCATCCTGGTTGGGTTGATAACAAAGCAAACATGTCTTAAAAAAGCAAACAAACAAAACCCAACAAAAAAACCCAACACAAACCAACCAACCAAAAAAAAACAACAACCCAAACAAAAAACCCCCCCAAACTTAGAGAATTTATAGATTTATTTTTTTTTTATTTGAAGAAAAATAAAACACAGATTATTTACTGTCTTCTTCCCTCCCTCCCATTCATTCTGACTCCAGTCTTCTAATACTCTCAGGGCCTAGCAGGGTTTTATGTGGAAATCGTTGAGATTATCTCCCAATTTTTTTTCCTCAGATAATTCAGTTGAGAGGTTATATAGAACTGAATGCTTTGGAGTCTGAGAACCACTAAGCTCAAGGCTTTAAGATGCTCACAGGCTCCTATCCGGACAGAAGAATTCGATATTTATTGGATGTGCTGCTAATTGGCTGAAAAATCCCATCTTTCCTACTTTTTTTTTTTTACTTTTTTCTCAAGGTCATTTTCTGAGGTTTGGCAAGGGCAGGAGGGTAAGCAAGTGTCCCAGCTTTCCGAGATCTCAGCTTGGCAGAGTGTACTGAAAATCCCAAATCATGGTGGTGATTTATACTCTGTGGTTCCACGTGGTGCTTCCCAAGCGAACGGGGCCTTGCTGGCCATCTGCGGCCTGTCCTGGGATGGAACTCCCCCTGTCTAGCCCGGCCTACACAGCACCTCCATTTTCTGTCAGTGTGTGACAGCCAGGCAGCACAGCTTGGAGAGCAGACCCAGAGACATATGTGTGTCTGTCTGTTAGTCAAAGAGGGTTGCCTAGTTAGCACTGGACAGAAGGTGTGAGTAGATCCCCTGATGTAGCTCACCCCCAACGGCCGTGCCTACAGCACCACACCCCTGTGGCAGTTCTGTCTCCATCTCTTCCAGCAACAGGGCTTGGAGCTGCCAGCCCTTCCCCGTACTAGTGTTTGCAACAAATAAATTGTAATGAGATGAGCTGTCTTAGCTGTTACAGTATTTACAGGATAAATAGTTTCCACTTCACAGACATCAATACCTCCGCCCTTTAAATCCATTAACTTCCCAACTGCTATGTGCTGCCTTAGTAATGGGCTGATGCTGATTTAAGGCTAGAAAAACTGTTTAGAGCTGTGCATTAGGGAGAGTGAATGTAAATTGTGCATTAGGGAGAGTGAATGTAAATTGTGACCACGCCATTTGGCCTGGGACTGCAAAAGTCTTCAGAAGCAACGCGTTTCAAACCATGTGTTTGGTTGCAATGGTGATGGTGTGGAATGTTCTTCTAGTCCTGTTGGATCAGCAGGAAACCTGTTAACAGTGCCATCTTAACTGAAAGTCTGTAGTCTTAAAGCTAGAGAAACATGTCTGATATGATCTGCTCTGTAGCCTTATCTAAAACCCAGTTCTGCCCTGGACCATCATGCTTTCAGGTGTTCATGACATTGCCTCCCTACATCAGAGAAAGTCTTCCAGAAAGAGAATGCTATTTTTGAGCAGTGTTCTGTTCCTCTCCTGGACTTGTGGCAGTAGCATCAAATTGTTAGTATTTTTAATCTTTCGTAGCTGATTGTTTTTGAGGAATTGAAGCAGACTTTACTTATTTATTGATGGCAGGAAAGGAATACCCTGCAGCCTCTCTCTTGTATTCCTAGTGTGACCAAGAGAGGAGAGGTGTAGAATCAGAATAGAAGATTTATCACTCAGCCTGCAAGGCTATTATTTGTGCTGCCTCAGAAATGTTTAAGTTTTTTGCTGTTGTGTTAAAGCATTGGCAGTTGGATTTTTTTAAAGATGACACAAGCAGAGAGGTTTTATTTGAATCCCACCCACATGATCTTCAGGGATTTATGTACAACAGAATATGAATCTTCTTCTCATTTTTACGTATCACAGATTGGCTTTCTTATCTTATGATGCAGGGAGTGTATGTATTTCAGAGCCTGGGAGGGAGGAGAGGGGAAGGAAAAAAAAAAAAGAAAAGAGAGGTTTGTCCTTCATGTCTTCCCCTGGTATATTTTTTGCACGTTGGTTAAAGCCTCCACAGCCAGATAGAGCTGGATGCTGAGTGACATAGGCTATGCATGGTCATGGGATGCTGTTTTAGACTCTCACTGGCCTCTCCATGGTGAGAGATTCTGCTGTGTCCGTGGGCAGCAGTTTTGCAGGTGGAAGCATATGACCCCAAGCAGCTAACACAAGAGGAGGCACGCTGGCTTCATCCTGCATGATCAATCAGCACTGAACACATCTTCTCCAAAGGCACAAACCTCATGTCATTTTGCTGCTGCTGTCTCTCATAAACCTTTACTCTCCTGCTTAGATCATTTCGGTCAAGGACATAGGATGGGCAGTGTGAATATGATTTCTGATGCTGTGTCCTGCAGTATATGGTCCAAGTGTCTTTTTTTTTCCTATTTGTTTCCTTCCCATTGTTACAGTACCAGTAGGTGATTGCCAGGCTCCATCAGAAGTAAGCCTCCTTATTCCATTTAAGGGACGACCACGTAGAGAAATCTATGGCAAGAGCTTGTGAGACACAGCCTCTCACTTCCAGGAGGTGAGAAATAAAAGGGCAGGTTGCTCTGCAATCTGCTGCCAAGTTCACTTGTGTGTGCTTTTGGAGTGAAGGAGGCTGGGAGGTTTCCTATGGGGCTGTTCTTGCATGAAGCAGCTGAGCGACGTTGAGCATCTGTTCCATTATTAAACCATTATCATTAGCTAATTTCTCAAAGCCCAGTCAGTGGGATAAGGGAAGCATTGTGCATTTTGCTGTCTACCTGCAGGTTACTTCATTTTCTTTTTGGATAATATGATTAGTCCATTTGATGGTCGTTAGCTGAAAAACAGTAAAGTCATTAAAGGGCCAGAGGTGTCCCCTGGAGCCACTTGCTGTATGTTGATAAAGGAAAATGGCAGTATAATATCAAATATAATCTGATCACTGCATCTAATTACAGACAAGAGTAAGCTCCTAAAGAATGGTTCTGTAAGAATATTATCATGGTGTTCATACAGCATTTCCAACTTGAAAGCTGTGAGCAAATAATCGACTAATCCTCCCAACAGCCCCTGAGGGTGGGAAGGTAAATCTATTACTGTTTATTAAGAACTTGTTTCAATTAACTTTAACCACTGTTAAAATAACGATGAACTGCTGAAAAAATGAACAGCACTTGCTTTGCAACTGTTTTTAACATCTTGGATGCCCCAGTACTGAACAGCATTTCTGGTATCTCAGACAGAAGGGCATCATTTGACTGGAATTAATGTTTGGAAGCATCAGAAAAATGCCTATTATGTTTTATATCCGTTAATCTTTGGAGTCTTATTAAATACTAAATATTCTTGTTTGGTAAATATTTAACAAGCTCCCTGGGGCTTTGTATAATATATTGTTTTCAATAACCTTACACAGCACTGTATTATTACTGTTATTATTACTATTATTATAATTTGAGGAAATATTCTGTGCAACATAAAACTGCAGATATTATTGGCAACGTCTCTTTTTACAATACAGAACCACTGATTTTGCTCCCTTAATTGGTAGCATTCTCTCCCAGCCCCAGGCTAGGGGACAGGGGTGGAAATTATGCATAAAATCATTAAAGATAGCCTAGACACCTGCAAGACACAAAATGGGCAAAATATTATTTTGACTGCTTCTGGTTTAGGAGTTCTGGATGATGGTACTCAGCATTAATCACCTGGCTGACAACCCCTACAAATTTCCAGTGATGTCAGGTTGTGCTTCAACCTAGTAGCACAAGAGTGGCACTTTCTGTGAAAAGATGCTCTTGGAAATATAGTAGCTCTTCTTCCTCATCTTCAAGACTGAAGATTTCTTGTTTATTTCTGTCGTGTGTGTCTCAATGGTGGGTCAAAGGTGTGCAGTCATTCCATAATCTATGCTTTGCTTTTTGGTTGGTTTGGTTGGGTTTTTTTTTTTGTCAGAGGTTGAGGCTTTATTCCAAATTTCTACTTAATGTGTAGGCCAAAAAACTTGACTGTTCTGTTTGGAGGAGAAAATGGAACATTTTTATCAGTTGCATGAGAACTTGGCTTAGCTTAAGTCTGTTCAGGCTTTGGAAGATTTATGCCTGGGCAATGTTTCTCTCAAAAAAAAAAGGTCATAGTTTGGGTTTTTATTTATGTATATTATCATTCATATTTATTATCTTTTTGGAGCTATCCTTTCCTTGCAGAAACATGCTGCAAAGTTGAAGAGTGCGTGCTGTATTCTTTAGCTTCCTCAGCAAATGTTTTCCATGTAATTTAGTTATATAAAACTCCTGGATTCGACTCAATGCTTCAATAGTTGTCAAGTGCTTGCAGTAGATGGCAGAGTGTCTTGTGCCCCTTATTTTGCTCACGTATGCTGAATGAAAAGCTGCTGTTTGTCCCTTGTTTGGCAGACTCTCAGTGCCTCTGTGCAACTTGCAGTAATGCTAATGGCAGCTGCATGCACACTGAAGGGCCAGAAGAGCCAGGTTCCTCCTTCACCTGCACAATCAGCTAGTGGACACCTTGTCATAGTTCCCTTTCACTGCCTGGAAATTCAGGCTGCCGTGCCCTTACTGCTTCAACTGCAGCTAGAAACTAATTGGATTCCTCCCCCATTCTGTCAGGTGAAAAATGGAGCAGTGTATGAAAGACAGAGCTTGACTGAGCAGTAACAATCGAGTAGGCAAATGGTGTGTGCAGATGACTAGCTCTTGCTTCCACTGCCACTGGAAGTCACTGGGTTTGGGTAGGTGCTGGGAAACACCAGCCTGCTGCAGCTGAAGGTTTGGGGCAGCCTTCTCTGTTGTTTGTTCCTCCTCAGATGTAGCTCCTCACCCTTCCACTTTGGTCTGTGGCTGGTGTGTTGGGTACCTGGTACCTGCAGCAGTCCAGAGAGGCTTAATGAAAGTCAAAGGTGAAGCAGTTGATTCTTCACTAGTGCTGGGCTCTCTTGAACTCCTCTTGCTTTCCCTCTTCTTCATCTTTCCTTCTTACTGTGTGTCCAACAGTTAAGAATTTCATTTTATTCTTCATCTCACCATAAAATGCCAAAGGAGTTGGAAATGGGTAGACGTTCTGACAGAAGCTGCTTGGAAGCAGAGTCAGCACTTCT
Organism: Ceyx melanurus; assembly: GCA_024611195.1. Taxonomy (NCBI): domain Eukaryota; kingdom Metazoa; phylum Chordata; class Aves; order Coraciiformes; family Alcedinidae; genus Ceyx; species Ceyx melanurus. The sequence goes on from JANHGL010025569.1 coordinate 27,379, forward strand.
CACCTGAGTGGTTCTATTTCACTTGTGTTTCCCCTAACAGCTTCCCTCTGAAATGCCCCCATTCTCCCCCCTCAATACAATACTGTGGCTTGAAATTTGGTCATTTCTCTACTTCATCTGGATTTCCTTTTTATGACAGTGGCAGCCATTAGGAACAAATTACAGTGATTGGGCTTTTTGGTGGCTTTTATTTTTTTATTGCTTTGTCTTTGGAGGCATTGATGGAGACTCCCAGCTGAGACTCCAGGCATGCTTTGCATGCTGCCTGCTCCTCCTCATTTCTTGTCCTGATGTGTTCCTGATGCTCTTGAATGCTTTTTTGCTGGTTTTGGGGTGTTCTGTTTTGTTCTTTTTTGTGGGTTTTGTTGTTGTTGCTTGGTTTGTTTTGTAGTGGCTTTTTTTTTTTTTTTCCTTTTCCTTAGTCAGAGTTGATTACAGTGATTTTGAGACAGAAGATTCTGTGATTTTGAGACAGAAGATTCTGTTTTCTTGCCCATCAGCCAGCCTGAGCATAGTCCTCCCAGTGGAGCTCTATGGACTGGCTGGCAACTGTGCAGCTTCACTGGTTGTCGTGCACCTCTTCCAGATTAACCTCTTCTCTTTTCCTATGACATGATTTTGTAGGCATGTTGACAAAGCTGCTTTGATGATAAGGAGTGGGTTTGTATTAACTGGGAAAACTCTTTGGCTCACCTTCACTTACTGTGTGAGCCAAATAGGCAGCTGCCACTCTTGTAACTGGGCTAAAGCCCATGGTTAACTATAGGTGGCAGCAGCTTTCTGGTGTGTGTGCATGTTTTTCTGTTTCTCCCAAGCAAAGGTGATGCTTTGTTCAAACTTTAGCTCCTGTTCTTTGTTTAGCTGAAGCTTTTTTAGGAAAAAACCATAGCTGGCTCGACGAGTCCTTGATACTCTGAGAATTTTCCATCAGCAGAACAGGATGTGCTCTAATTGTCACACTCCTTGATATTTAATTTGTACCTTATCCCTATTTCCAGAACGAAAGTGTTTTTAAGAAGATTTCTGTCTTGGCATGAGTTTTGGCTGCTTCCTCTGCTGTGCTTTCACAGGTTTTCTTGAAGTCAGTGGAGATGTACAGCTTCCTACACCAGCATTGCACTAGTCTTGTGCTCTTTGTAATCATCCCTTGAACTACCTTGCTGAGGCAGAGCAGCAGCCTCAGAGCTGCAATTGGCAGGCCCTTGGGGACCCGTGTGCTACCTCAGCAGCCAGGGGGGTGGGTCTGTTAGAAGCAAGTAAGAAAAATCAATTATCTGTGGACTTAGACTTGCTTATAAGTTTCTGTACCCTCCCTGGAAAATGCCTTCAGGGGTCTTTATGTTGCAAATGGCTTAAAAACACCAAATAATATACTGTAAAGAAAACCAAATCTGCACCAGGAATCACTGTCAGTATTAATGCTGTAAATAGGAATATTTTGGACAGCAAAGCACAAGCAGTTCTCTTAACTGGGCTGTAATATGTTGGTTTGTGAGAGTTGTGGCAAATATGGTGATAAGGTGTTCTGCTGTAACAGAAGAAGCATGCATCTCAATTAAATCCCTTGATCTGAAAACAAAATTAGCTTCATTTTGTGCTTGTCCTCACACCTGATCTTTCTTATGCTTTCTGTAGGCTGCTTCTCAGTCTGGTGAGCAGGATCCCCTATCCAGTGTGGCACTGGTAGTGAAACAGGGACTGCAGCAGGGTATTTCAAAAGTCTCATAGCTGAAACTTCTCAAAGGCATTCTGAGGAACCTAAATACTTAGGAGATGCTGCTTTGTCAAAAGAGTGCAAAAGACTTCGCAGTATGGAAGCTTCCAGGAAGGAATTTCAAGTAAAATTCTAGAAGCTCCCTTACATGTTCATTGCTGTCACTTGAGATGTAAGAGAGCAGCTTTCAGCTTATTCCTCTCTCTGAATTAAGACCAGGGTTTGAACTTCATTTTTTTTTTTTCCCCATACTAGGGTGAGATATAGATGAGAGTCCTGGCTGATGACTTGGCAGCTCTTAGCTGCTGGCTTTCTTGTTTGGTCTCTCTCAGAGCTCAGTCTTCATTCAGAGAGAGAACAGGAGAATGTTGAACTCTAGAGTGGCATGGCATGAATAAGCCATTGCCAGTCACCTGTAGACATGACACGTTGCCACCTGGGTGTCTGTTGACTTCTGTTGGCTCTCCATAGTACCAATTAGGGTACTGAGAAATTAAGAGGAAACTGTTCTTGTACTGCTGAGGGGGTAGGACTTCCTCCCTTTCCATGGGGTTGGGTCTTTCCTCAGTCCTAGTGATGCCTTACTATCTCTCTACATCTCATAATGTTCCTTTCACCTCAGTGTTACACATCACAACTTCATTCTGTAGTCACTTAAAAGAATACTTCATTTCCCAGGACTTCATGCAGAAGTTCTTTAGCCCTAATCTGTGAATCAAACTGCTGAGTGGTAGATGTGTCTCTCTGCCCTTGTGCACACACACCCACCCTCTGCAGCTTGGCACAAGCAGGAAGAAGCAGCAGCATGCCTGACCCATGATACTTCCAAATGCTGCTATTGCCTAATGAAGTGCTGCTAAGATAGAGGGATCATGTTTTGGTTTGTAGTCCAGGCTTGGAACGTGCTGGTTGTGAATGAGACTGAGTTCATAAGCTAATGCTTTTTGGTAGAAATTACAGAGCCCCAACACTCGTCTTTTTTTTGCAGTTCCATTCCCTCTTTTTGTTTGTCTGCTGTATGCTTTTGAGTTGAGCCTGTAGTGGGACAGCAGACATCACATTTTGCTGGAAATGATGAAATGAAAGTGCATATTATATTCATACCTGATGCATCATTCTCCTGCCTCCACCTTCCAGCCCATCACATTCCAGTCTATTTCAGAGATTTAGATGCATTTATGTCAGATCTCCCATCCCAGAATACAATCTCCAGCCAATTATCAACCCTTAGGGATACATTAGATGTAACTATTATATCTTCTTCTGTCAATAAAATGATAATCACGGAATGCACAAATGTCCTACTTTGGTTTCTAAAAGCATCACGGGAAAGAATGAGCTGAAATGAAATCTTACACGTGCTTATATGCAGAAGATTGCCAAAATCTGAAGCTGAGGAATGTATCCTGTTGACAAATATTCAGCTGTGATCAAGCAAGCACCCATGTAAGATCTGACAAAATCAGATGCAAAGATGGATTAGGCTTTTTCTCCATTTGCTCACGTGCTATGTCCAGGAGAATACCTAGAGACTCAGTCAGGACTGTCACATACAGACTTTACAGGCCTGTCTACACAGAAATACTCAGTTAAGTGAACCAAAGTTAATGAAAGAGTTGAATTTCAGATTTATTAGAGCTCACTAAACCCCTTCGGTACTCTCCTTGAGGAATAAATTGCTCTGAGTTCTCATTTGCTTGCTCAGACCCCTTTTACTTCTGACTGAAAACATTTGTACAGTGGGTTCCTTAGTTAATGCACCTTAAACATACACCTGTACTTCATTTGGTTTAAGTTGCCTAAGTTTCCCTTAATTTAAGGTAGACCCTAAGTGAAACCAGCCATACTATCTCAGCAGAGTCTGGAGAACAGTAGTAATTTTTTATCAGATGAAAGTCCTGTTCTTCTTTTGAGGCAGGCATGGTGAACACAATTTCATTTTCTAATACTTCTAACCCAAACATTTAAACAGCCAAAAATATTCAAAAGGCCAGTATCTAGCAAAATCTATTTTACTATTTATCTATTTGCAGTTTTGAAACTGCAGCTCATACCTTGCCACAACTGAAAGGATGTGGTAACAGTTGCTCTGCTGTGTAAATTTCCAGAAGAAATATTTACCTAGATTCAGAAACGTACTGGGCTATTGGTGAGATTTGTGCTGTAGTCTCTGCATAGGCTGAATGGAAGAGAGAGGATTTTAGGAGAGATCAGGAGCAGAAAACTGGATACCATAGCAAGCATCTGTACCCAAGGCATCTATTTGGTTTAATCAACAAACCTGAAAGGATTGAACAGTACTAAATTTCATCCCTGTTTATTACACCTTAAAGGGTTTATTTTATTGGTAAATCAGGATAGAACTGGACAAAGGCCATTTTAAAATGAGGAAACCTCCATCTTTTTTTTTTTTCTTTCCCAAATTGCCCTAGTGCTGTACAGCATTGCCATACTGAGTTGAAGGACCTATTGCTATCAAACTGTGTGTTTATCCCTCCAGTTCTCACCATTACACTCTCTTGAGCTGCTGCTGTTCCTAAAATCACCAGTGTTTCTGTAAGATGAAGATCAGGTTTGAGTTTACCTAAAACTTCCTCCAAGAAATTGCTTTCAATGGTCTGTGTATACATACCTGCACACTGCCTTATTGTATGAAATAACTGGCTGCTTGGGAAGGGTACTCTTCTTTTCACCCTTTTTTCCTTTCTGTGGCTCTAGCTTCCAGCATCCTATGGGCTGGTTGTGCTCGAGGAGGTGACTGCAATATAATTCCAGGAAGAAAACAAATTAAACTTGGAAGCAGAAAGCAGATCCGGGTGCAGGAGGATGGGTAACGCAGGAAACGTGATGAAAAAATGCTATTTAATTTATAACTGTTCTCTGCAAAATGTCTGAGGCAGCAGCAGGTGGGGGGGGAGTTAAATTAACCCCTGTGGTGTGGAGTTATCAGGAGAGGCCAGACCTGGGGATCGATAACTCTGTGCAGTGAGTCACCCTATCAACTGGGGAAAGTGACTTTCTAAGCTCATTATTTCTCCATTCTTTTGTGCCTGGCTGTGATGAAGATGAAGCAGATGCATGTCTGATGCTTGAAGCTTTTTGAGTTGGTGGGGTGAAGCCAATGGAAAGCTGTGAAAGGCTATGAGAGCTGATGGTGTATTTCTTGCCTTTTTCCAAGTCTCCTCAGAGCCCATCCTCCTTTTTCTTCCCTTCTTCTGGTTGCACTTAGTGGTTGCATGGTCTGTGCTTTCCTTGACCAACAAAGAAAACTTGTAGCATCTCTAGTTAAGCCTATTTTTATTATTATTATTAATAATAAAGGGTGCTTTAGTATCACTTAAATTGATTAGCCTTGCTTCTGGCTTCTTCTTGATTATTTCTCCTGCTGGGGGCCTGCTCTTCTGATGACAGTTCTTGCAGATAGAGTCAGTGCCAAGCTGGTCCATCACTGAGACATACCTAATATGGATCAGCCCAGGAGCTGGTGTAACTGGGTTTTCAGAGAGCTACCACACCAGGAGAACGTGTCTCACTCCTGAAGAATTTTCATGGTAGTTACAGAAAGTACTTTCACAGTTGCCAAGTCAGCCATCTCCATTCAAGTGCCCTCAAACCTGGTGGGTGCACCCATTTTCTGCATGCACCCCCTGAACTCGTGCCTGTTGATAGCTGAGTCTTCATGCTTCCCTGAAGACTAAGTGTATTTTCCAAATCTGGCACCACCCCCTCCACCTCCCTCTTAAAAAAAAAAAAGAAAAAAGTTAAAAAACTTTTAGAGTGCACTGGTGAATCAATTGCTGTGTAGTTCTTTCCTAGCTGCACCCACTCTCTAGAGGATTGAAGTTTGGCATCTGTAGCTGTCACCTAGCAGAAAAATAAAACAAGATCACATCATTGCAATGAGTTTCTTATAAAGGCAAGTGTAACATGCCCATCAAGACCATTCCCTTTCCTTCCCCTCACAAGCAGTGAATTATTTTTGCCTTTTGAACAATGGCAGTGCTCACTGGCCTTAAAACTAGCTGTCCCTCAGCTGAGACTTGGAGCACTTGCCTAAGTTAGACTTTTGTTTGAAAAAGTAGGAGCTTTTCCACAGTGGTAGCTGTGGATGGGCACATTAGGTGATTGGTTTCTCTAATTAATGAGGGCTGAATTTATAGTGGCTTCTCAGCTTAACAGCTGAGCTATTGTTCTAAATCCTAAATTGTCCTTCAGCTTGTGTTTTGACTCCTAAATGCAATTTCTAGTACATTTCCTGTCCTTGGTCTGGCATCTAGTTGCAGAAATGGATCCTAATCATGGGCATGACTGTTCATGCCCTGATCTCTTTCTGTTAAAAAAAAAAATCTGAGCCAGGACTGAGCTTTCCAGGTTTCCTATTGCTTTATTCTCAACCCTTTGTCATCCTCTCCCCACAGTGGAGAGAAAATACATATGTGCAGATTTCTGCATCACTGCTCCTGGTGTAACTGGGAGATTCCTGTGGAAAAATGGGAGGTATTTATCTCCATGTGCTCACCGTGTTGTCAAGATTGGTTGTCCCCATCCATCTACACAGCTCACATGGGGTCAATTCTTTATCCCTCAGCTCTCTTCCTTTTTATTCACATATGCAGGTGCACTTTAATACTTACTTAAATCAGGTGAAATTAAAAATGACTCTAGAGAAGGATTTTCAGCTCTTAATTTTCTTGGTAAGGCCTCACTAGACAAGTCCATGTTGATTTTAGATATTTTGATTGGAAAACGTCTGTACGAGGTTGAGCAGAAATAACCAGTTGTAATTCTTAACAGCTTTTACTTCAGTGCAAGTTTGTTTATGGTCCCAAGACACTGGGTGAGACTCAAGTGAAAGACTCAGGGTGACTTTGTGGGTCTTTGAGCTCTGACAACACCATGCTTCATCTCAGCCATAACAGAAAAGTAACTGTCATCGTAGGAATTGTGTCAGCCACAGAACAGCTAACGTTGCAGCAGAAGGGCTTTAAAGATGTTTTCCTTGACTCCTGGCACTTGGGGTGGGATTGTAAACAAGCTACTGCAAGGCAGCCAGAGCACAAACAGGTAGACAGTGGAGGACACTGTGTAGATCCTGCAGAGGGGAAGTCAGTGGCTGTACTGCTGAACTTCTGCCTTGGCATTCATTACACTTTTTGTGCATCTGCACAAAGTTTCTTGCAGAGGAGGAGTGCCTGAGATTGAGAAGGGATTGATAGGAAATATTGGGGAGCAGAATCAGGTGCAGAGAAAGAGAGGAAGGATCAGTGTTTCCTCATCCCAGCATGGTCTGTGTTTGGAGAGTTGTGAATAAGTTTTCCCCAGACTGACTCCAGCTGACTAGGTGAGGTCACTAGGCTTTGGAAATACTTGAGGCAGTGGTTTGAAACAAGTGACTACCTCAACACAAACAGGAATAAAGCAATCTTGTCTAGTCTTGGTCATACAGTGACCACTTTGTTCTGCCTTTGCTGCTCAGTAAATAACTTGGCTTGTTCAGTTGGACACTTTGCATCCCTATGTGGTTCTCTACGCCAGCTGAAGTCTGCCTCAGTCTGCACTGCAGATGCTCTGTGCTTCTGCTCTTCCAGATCTGAATTTTTATTTTCAGTTCTTGGAGTGAAAGTAATGAAGCTATGGTGAAAGCAAATAGCTCCAATCGGAAACATCTTCTGATTTAACTCTGACCCTGCCAGCATGGGACCCAGTACAAGTGACCAAGGGGAAGCTCTCTGCATCATAGTTGAGACAGAATGAGGCAGCAGCTGGGAAACTTGCTGAGACTGGATGCTTTGTGGTACCATGGTTACAGTTGTGTGCTGAATGGACTTTCAATTGGGGTGTATTTTTACCCTTCTGAAAGAAGGTGACTAGCCAGGGACAGATTACACATAGATTTAGTACTTGTGGTCTGATATATTTCTTGTGGTCTCAAATGTTTCTCTGTAATTGTTGTTTGGCTTTTTTCTTTATGAAAGTTTAATAGGAAGTCCGTGAGTTTGGGTTAAGGCTGAATTATATTCAATTACATTCAGTTCCAGTTTTCATTATGAGCAGAGAATTTTAAAAGATCCATTGCCCACATCTGTAAGCATCCCTGAGAAGTGCAGCTCAAGTAAATTTGCCACAGTATATAACTTTTTTTTTTTTTTTTTTAAATCCTGGATATAGCATAATCTTTTGTTTGTGTGCATTGTACATAATTGTGAGTGCTGGAGGGCTGGAAACAGACAAGATTGAATGGGTCAATTTTATGAATTGGCAAACACAAGATTTCCGTTTTCACACACTATGCTTCTCTGCTAAATGTTCTGCTGTAACAAAGAAAGATGAAATGTTTGGTCTCTACAGCATCTGAAGGCTTTCTCAGAACCTAAACACTTCAAACAAGTAAATAAGGCAGAAGTTTCAAGTACAGACCTTGGGCAGCAGAATGATGCTACACACACCTCTAACACAAGCCTGAAAAAAACGAGGGAACAAACTGCTGAGTCCTTGTTAGGTGATTAAACAGGAGCTTTCCAACAGTGGGTCAGAACCCTTTCCCATTACTATACCCCTGCTGGCTTATACTGGAGGAGGGAACAGTTCCTGAATCTAAATGCTTCAAAACAAGGTTTGGGGTTTTTGCTTTCTTTGTAACAGGAACATAAAGGGGAAAAGCCCAGCTTCTTTACCAGCTTTTTTCATGCAAAGAACAACTGCTTGTAACTATCAGATGTTGCTTGTATTTTGTGTCTCTTCCTTCCTGCTTCATACTTGGTTTGCAGAGAGATAGGATCAGACACACCCATTGTTTCCCCCCAGGAAATATTGATATCTTTCTGTAGTGCCAAGGTGAACTGCTTGGTCAGCCTGTGGCCTCAGTTCTGCATGCCCATTTCTGCTCTGAGAGGAGAGCATGAGTCACACATTCTGCCAGAAATACATGCTTTTTTCCCTTGAGGACCTTGCCCTGAATCACCAGAACAGCTCCATATTACCTTATGCCTGCTCAGAATGACACTGCCATGCTCTAGAGCAGGGCCACAGTCTTCTTGACTATGTGGGATCCAAGCCTCCCACTGCTGAAGTGTAGCTGCCTCTCAAGAGGAATGTAGCAGCTAATTAGACTTTTGCTAATGGTGAAGGGTTGTGTCTCAGCACAGTATTAGTATTTCTTCCCAAACATTAAATTTAAGTGCAGCCTATGGGTACTGCTGAGAGAATAACTCACATGGACTAACTTTCTGCACTGAGGAACACTTGTCAGTGGGCTGTGAAATAAAAGCAGTTTTGGGGTTGTGCAGCTCAATGCATTTCATAGGAGGGCACACAGCTTCTCCAGGAGAGGCACAGCATTGCATGAAACAAAGGTATATTCACGGATACATGGTGAGCAGCATCATACCATCCACATCATGCACTGTTTTGTATTCCCACCTGAAAATTCAGCTTTTTTAGCCTTCATGGCTCTGAGTATCTGGTAGTTTGAGATGACTTATCTGCAGTTGGCGTTGTTTTGTTGGCAGCCTACATCAGGCATCTTGTCAGAGAACAGCTGTTCTTCCCTCCCCACCATATCCCAACCCACTTGCATGTCAACTGCAGCATACTGTTGTCTTATCAGTCATCTTGGAGAAGGGGTGTTTTGAATTATTTTCATCAGGAACATCGTGCCTGGTACAGTTTTCAGTGAGAAAAATGTTTAAAACTCCCTCCTAGACAGAAAAAGTTACTGCCTTCTTCTTTGTGATGTCCAGTAACAGCAAGACACTTCTAGCTGGACTTTCTTCCATCTCAGGCTGGCTGATTTGCTGAATTGTATGAAAAGACCAGGTGCTGACCATGTGCATGCATTGTTCTTCTCTGTGTTTCCATTCCTTGTGTTCTTCTAAGGACTGAATGTGCACACAGCTGAGCATGAATGTGATTTCCCTTTCCCACAGATGTGAGCTGAGCAGAGTGATAGGTATGACCCAGGTGTCTGCACACCCTGGTAACAGGACCTTGATGGGTTAGTTGTATACCCAGAATCTCACATTTTCCTGTATTTGGTGAGGTAATTTGTGAAATTCCCTCCTGAGTCTGTGAGTTGTGAGCTGCACGAGGTGATATTTGATCACTGGAGAAGAGCATCCAAAAGGATGAGGGCTCTCTCGGAGAGAAAAAACTGGGGAAGGAGCATGTGCAGTCTATTAGCAAGCTCAGTAAGAACACAGATTTACTGGAAATTTGAGCTAAGCAGAACTAAAATTCTAGAATTACTGGACTGACTAGTGTGAAGGCATCAAAGGAAAAGGTGTCAAATGGTGGGACCCAGAGCAGTAGCTGGAGTCAAACATAACACAGGTAGGTAGCGTGCTACACTTAGAACCCAGGACATAGTCAAGTCACAGACTGCTGCAGTCCCTCTGTTGGCAGTTCTAGGCTTCTCTTGAACATACTACCAGGTAATCAGTTAATTCTGGCAGAGAGCTTGGACCCTGACTTGAGGGCTGAACAAAGTAATGGGGCTGATATGCATCGTGCTGTCTGCTAGTACAGAGACACTATGCTACTGAGTAGAGTGCTCACAATTCCCTTGCTACCCTGCTTCTGAAATTAAAGGTTGCTGCTCTAACTCACAATTCATTCTGATTCTTCTCCATGTGGATTTCAGAGCATTCACACAGAACTAGGATGTAAGGTTTTATCTCATGCCAGCCACCTGCATTATTCCAGCTCTTGTGAACATCGCCAGTGAAAATCAACAGTTGGACCACAATCTACACAAAACCTCAGCACTCCTGCTGCTCTGTTCAGACAAGCCCTGGCAGCACACAGGCATGAATGTCATCTGCATCTTCATTCTTGTTTCTTGTGATGCTGTTGATCGTGGTCCTAAAGCAGCAACAATGAAAATCTCAGGAAAAGCAGAAGTTTTTAGACTAGTTTTCAGTGCAATGTTAGAAGTTTGGTTTAGCTAGTATTCAATTGGCTTGTCCCACTTCCCTTGCATCTTAGAAGTTTCCCTGCATTGTAATGTGAGACAGCTGGGCTTGAATTGAATCCCTGGGGTTTGGGGGCTTTTTCATCTCCTAGAAAACTTGTGAGGAAAGGTTCTTTGCAAATATTACCCATTGGCTGTAACTTAGTAGAAATTCTAACAGTTGGTGATGGTAATAGTGTTGGTTTGAAACTAGCAGGGAAACGCAGGTCTGGCATGTGGACATCTAAAATCTGTGGCATGATGGAGCTGAGGAACATAAGATGTTAAACTAGCTTTTTGCATTGAGGGCTAGAGTTCAGGTTTTAACAGCATCAAGCTGTCTTGGAATTTGGCTGCAGTAAGCAGTTGGTGCTTCAACAGAAAATTTCCAGTTAATCTTTTTTCCTGCATTTGCCAGGCAGACTGCACTGAGTCAGCTCAGCCTGGTCCCCATTGTGCAGAGGCTGCAGCCAGTCTCAGTCCATCACTTTTAATGAAACTGAGTCTCTGTGGTTTTCACTAATTTACTCACACACAGGAGAAATGGGGAAGTATTTTCCTGTCTGTCTCCGATAATGAATGAGATATGAAAGAGCTTCATGGCCAGTAAGCACCCTGGAGGGACTTGAGATTGTCAAAACATGCAAGGCATCTTCATCAAAGTAATAAAATGATTTTCTTTCCCCTTACTCTATGAAGTGAAAACTCACATGACAACAGACAGAAACACGCCCGGTTTTGCTTAGACAATAGAATTTACCTTGGAAAAAAAGAAATGTGTGGCAAAACTGGTAACATCTTTTGCATTGGTATTTTTCAGAGGTGTGCTGTGCAGTAACAAATGGTTGCTTGAGGCAGCCTGTAACAAAGGGCTTTTGCTGTAGTCTGGCTCAGCGTTTGCATTGGGAACCCCACCTCGTACAACGTGGTCTGTTGCTCTCAGAGCACAGGATGGGCAATAAGCATGTTTCCTTCAAGGGATGTGTCCAATTTTGTTTACCAAGAGTTCCCATTTTCTGTTTGCTGCCCTCCTCAAATGTACTTTGTACACATCAGAAGGACAGAGATAAGAGTTTACAGACGATTAAACAGGTGCAAACACATTAAGAGAGACAGTAAGCGATGCAAATTGTTAAACAGAAATATTAAAGTCCACTTTAGATGTCTCCAGGGCTTTTCAGTATCTGAGCTTAATAAAATTAGTCAGCTATTTCATCTAAGCTTCTGTGCTTAACATTCTATCAGAACAAATCGATAGGAAATCCAGCTTTATGAATTTGGGGTGTGAATTGTAGGGTGTGCTCTGAAGAACAACTCCCCAGGAATATTGTCAGGATGCAATTTCAACAAGTTAACATATCACTGTGCTCCTTAGTTCACTTCTGTCCTTCAACCCTTTTTAAAATGTAGTTCCCTTTGAAAGGAAGAGGAAATAATTTGGACTTTTTTTCCCAGTTTCACAGGGAAAACCAGACAGTGCTTGTTTGAAATACAGACCTTAAAAAGTGAGCTGAACAGTTGCTAGTCCACAGATTCAATTAGGTGGCCAAGAGATAATTATCATCCTACAAACCTCCCAATGAAATCTGAAGGAGTACAAATGTTGTTTGCTCTTTCATTGGAACATATGGTTATTCGGTGGTGACAAACATTCACTGAATCTACTATTTAAACAATACTGCATATTAACTGAATATTGTGTCTGTAGCATGAATACTCTTTTTGAGTATCACTCAGTAGTCACATCTCTTGTACTATTTCACTATGATTTCAGCATTTTATGGGCTCTCAAGTATTTGCCATGCATCAGTGTCCATAGAGTTCCCAACTTTTCATCCCACCAGGGAGCCTACTCATGTTTGACTGGAGTGGAAAAGGGTAATGTTTGACTGTGGTGTTCTGGATATATGACAGATGCTGACTGGGTGTGGTACTATTTCAGATCTGTCCAATTTTTGTGGTTTTATTGCTTGTATCAGGTAGAAGCTGAAGGGTACGAGACATCGTTGTGAGTACTTAGAGCACTCATTACAAGACACAGTTTCTGGTCCAAAGAGTTTGTGTTCTAAGATGAAGCACATCAAGTCAATGCAACAAGGAAGCAGAGGAGAAAAGACTATAATGAAACACTCTATGGAAAGATAAGGTTGGCAAATACATATAACATTATGGAAGGAGACAAGTGTGGGGGAAACGTTTGACCTGCATTGGCAGCTAGACTCTCTCTGGACACCTTCTCCCTATCCAGGAGACTGAACAGACTCATGGCTGGTGACCCTAAAAAAGAAACTCTGAGGTTCTCTTTCCCTCACAGCCAGGTCATGAGCAGTAGACCTATCACTTGCAATACGTGTTGCAAAGCTGTGTCAATATGAATTTAATTTTCAGGTATTCTGGTGCTCTACACAGCATCTCTAATTCACCACTCCCTTTAAGGAAAAGTTTGCACAGTCCCTGTGCTGAGTGAAGTTCTGTGTTAATCAGGAGCATGAAATATATCTCACCTATAGAGAGAGAAGTTCCTCCAGATAAATATTCAAGCCATTAAGAATGCATTACATGGAGCAGACTGAGAAGTTTCCACTGCTCTGGGTCCTTTACCAGCAGAAAGAATGATTCTAAAAATCTATTTGAAATTAACAAAAAGAATCATTAAGCAGAGTAAGATTTTTAAAAATGCACTTTCAAGCTGGGAAACCACCTCGTTTAATGTAATGAGTGAGCAGATCCTTGAGCCCTGAAGAGAAGTAAATTGCAACAAAATGGCTCCAACACTGACTTTGCATAATGATGGACTGAGCACGTGTCCTGGCAAGTAATGATTCCATCTTTCCCACGGGGCTTCAGAAAACAGTGTTTATTGTGACAGAAGACTCTGGCTGGGACACTGCTTCCATCAGGAAAAAAAGGCTGGTAACAGTATGAATATGGAGTGAAAGAAGAGAAGAAAAAAGTTAGCAAAGCTTAAGGTCACAAGCTTTGGAGAGAACAATAATGACAACTGCACACAGAAGTAGAGTGGGTGGCAGGAAAAGGGGCAGGGCTCAAGGGATGGAACAGGTGGGAGGAAGGATAAGTTGGGGCAGTTGAGAGAAGCTTCCAAAGAGAGGCCAGTTAACTGGGTTAAGAATGGATGAGCAATCCCTGGTTGGGATAACTAACCTTCACATGATCCTTTGTCAGTCCTGAAACCTTCTTGCCATGTCCTCTTTCTGAAGCTGCACAGGTTTGTTTTGAGAGAGAAGGAACTGACCTGCCAAAAATGTGGTGCATCACAGACAGCAGCAGTGTACCCAGCAGGAGCAAGTGCTTGTTCCAGCCCTACCCTTCTCTCCCCTTCCTGCACAGTGAAGGGTTTCCTTAAGTGGAAGGAAGAGTTGGCCAGTTTCAGCCTTGGTCTTTCTGCTGAAATGTCAGCTACTGGTAAGAGAGTGTTGAATGACCACATGAGCTGAAGAGTGATGAGATGTGGGTGCCATCTGAGAACTGGACTGGATCTCTCAAATGCTATTTCACATTTTCTATGCTATTTCATAGACTTTACTGTGCAGCTGTGAAACACAAATGGAGCAGTGGAACTCAGCTTGACAGACACTAGAATATTCCTCTGACAACCCCAAAGTCCTTGGAGGTCTTGCTTCATTTCTAAGTTCCAACTGCTACCAAGTCTGTTCTGACTAAGTAGGTTCAGTGGCTCACTGTGCTGAATATTGCTGCCTTGCAGCAAAATCACTTGTCCACTTCTCAGGTGCAATCTGGAACGTGGAAGAACCTTAATGAGTGACCCACACTGTGAGGGAGACAGTGAGTTTGCATTCTCCAGAGTATCAGTCAGCTGGCCCAAATGAAGTAATGGTCATGGCAGAGGAAATTTAAAGCTACCCTTGACAATAACATAAGAAAAAGTGATCCTGTCCTCACCCATTCTAGCTAAGGATTCAGGAAAAGCACAGGACTGATGCAGCAACTGCAGGCACCCTCATCAAAACTTGGTGGTCTCAATGGAACAGGACTGTGCACTGTCTGTTCTGCATGCAGCCTGCCTGCTGCCTGATCCATCATCTATTCCCTTTCATCTCTCATTGTGCATGGGAAGCAGGGAGGCTCTTTGCTCCTCTCTCCGTGGCTTCTGTCATTTTTCCATTATTGCATACTATAAAAATGTTGTCTCTCTCCACACCTCACTTTTCCTTGTCTCCCTTTGGAATTTGTGCTGAAACATAAAAGCAAAACTGTCTTTCTTGGCTACTGAGAAGGCTGCAGGTTCATTCTGTCATGTATGGCCTGTGGAGACACAAGAGATCACACTGGGGATGAAGAGAAGAGTATTTGGGTGGAGAGAAGCCATGAGTTCTTCGGCTAGAGTATAGCCTACCTTCTTCTGGGCTCTGGAAGCTTTACTGAATGAGCATCTGTTGTCTTTCTGGGATGCATCTGTGATCCAGTCCAGCACAATAGTAGCAGGCATCACATCAACTTCATGTGTAGATAATGACATGCAGATATATGTCTCTTACTCCTGAAAATCTCCACTGACCACAAATTCCCCTAGCTAAAGCCCTTCCTGGGAAGGCAGACACACAGGAGTGTCTGTCCCTGCATTTGCATTGCGTGCAACATTTAGGGCCAGTATTTTCTTTCCAGAGTCTCATTTCCAAGGTGGAGACTCCTTCAAAATTAGTTGAGGGGCTGTGGGAGCAAACTGCTGTTGGAATTAGGTGTGAGAGTCCCTGGAAGAACCGTCAGGCTCTTTAGCTCTCTGAGGGTGATGCTGGGAGCTGAAAGGGGAACTTTGGCCCCTTTAAATATTGGTCTGTCTTTCAACTTTGAGAATTAAGATTTTGAGTGGGGAGCTGTCTTCACCTCTGATCCAAAATGAGATTTAGGTGTTCCCTCACGTGCATCACCATCCCTGCCACCCTAAGCAAGAGCTGTGTGATGAAGAACTTCTTAAAATCTCTAATGTCACATCTGAAACCTGGCCATGCTTCCTCACTCCTTTCCTTTTTAAAAACCCCATTCTCTAGCTTGTTTATATTTTCAGTGATTGTTAGAAACTCTGTGTCCCTCTGTGTTTAAATGCATTAAGGCTGTGCTGATGGAGGGTACTGTAATACCATTAGTGCCACATTTATTTTGCAAATCACCTGGATACAGTAGATAACAATTTTAGCTTTCCAGAACTCTTCCACCACCAGGAGCTTTGGTAATGGAGAAGAATATGCAACCAGGGCTTCAGATTTAAAGATACCAATAAAACTGCAGTGTTACTATTGGAGATTACTAATGCCTCTCCATCCAAACCACCCTTCCTGAATTTACTTGGATCCTGAAGTCATCTCAAACATTCAGGTCCCTGTTCAAAAAAGCTGAGCTGTTGAAACTCAGTGGATTTTAGCACCTGCAGTTCTGGCAGCATGCATCTCTCTGCAGTTTCAGCTGGATTTTCTCATTTTTCCTTCTTTTCTCAAAAGTTTGTGTCATAGTGTTATGTCTGTTCTCTCACACATCAGACCCCACAAGAATTTAAGGTTTATTAATGGCTTGGGTTTTTTTCCCCAAGTACTGACTGTGTTCACTGCTGTTCAAATGTTGTCATTTTATTATCTTTAAGATTTTGGCCATTGCACTTGTGGGTTTGTGGCTTGTTGTTTTAGTTTTGTTTTTTTTTTATAGTAAGTTCTTAGCTACTCCCCTACAGTTAGCATAAGTCACAGAAAGTATTGATGTCCCAAAGATTTGCTTCAGCCTTAGGAGGATAAAAACAACCCCTCTTTGTACCATCCCCATACATGTCCCAGCAGTTGAGATGCAGTGCAAACTGTTGGTACCCCAGTGTGATCCCAGGTCAGACCCAACACCCATCTCCTGCAGAAAGGATTGCTGGCAGCAGGGCAGGATTAGAAGAGGAGGAGTGGGTTAGGTGAGTACAAACTAAAGATAATTCATTGATAAGCAGCAAGAAAATGGAGTCTGAGCTTGGAGGAAGGAGCGAGCCATTCTAAACCTTTTCCTGTTTCCCTAGCAGGCCTGGGACTTCAGTTACTCTGCAGTCTCAGTCCTGGCTCACAAGGCAGTAATATTCCATTTAATATCCTTGCTATTTGGGAAATTGAAGGTTTATCACTGTCCTTGAAAATAAGAATTAATGCGGTTGCTTCTATAGTGCCAATTAAATCCTCCATTTAATTCTGGGAGCCAGCTGGAGATGTTTGTGACTGAGACTTTAGATGTACTCATTTTAATGTTTCTATCTTAGTTGCTGTTTTCCCTCTCTCTGGTGCCTTATATCCCAGGACAGCTGCTTCTAAAGCCATTAACACTTCCTAATCCCCCTCATTAACAAGTCTTCTTGTTCAACTCCTCTCTTCAATCTCGGACCAAAAACTCCATTTAATTGTCTAAATATCATGAAGCCCAGGGTGGCCTCATCCTTACACATGGAATTGAACAGTTAAGAGCTGGTTTAAAACTGCTCTAATTAACAGAAAATTCTAGTTGCTAGAGTGTTACTGTTTGCTCTAGCAAGTCATATTTTGAGTGGTAACACTTAGGGATGAGAGTTGTTTGTTAGTTTAAGTTTCCTAGATGTTCTCTGATGCTTCTTGTAGAGCATGCTGCTCCACACAAGGCTCCTGAGGCAACTGCTGTTCTGATCTTCTGCTTACCTGAGTTGGTAGATTCTTCGAGTTTTTAGGAAACCTTTTGGCCAGTGGCAGAGTGGGGAGAACTACTAGTGTTTAGGTTTCTTTATTTAATGCAAACCCTGTTGTTTCCTCCTACTGGAGCATCTTTCCTGCCACAGGCCAGGTGAAAGCATCGTATCCAGGAAGCAACACTAAATTCCAGGCTCTCTGATTCATAATCAAGCTCATCTGTGACCACCAAACTAGAATAACTTCTTGGATGTGTATTCCTACCCAATATGAGGTAATTTCATTGATTTCATTTCCCAGTGTAAGAGGATTACTGTAGCTGTGTTACATTACTTTGCTTTTCCTACTGATAATCACCCCTCACAAAGCAGAACTCCATAGTTACTGAATAGCTGCCCAAACAGCTGTACCTTGTGAGTCTGTAATACTGTGTGTTTATGAATCTTTAAACATGACAGTAATCCAATGATAATTTAGCAAATGAGGGTGATTTTTTTCCTTTCAGTTCATTCTGAGTTAATATCTGTTTAAAACTTAGTGAGTCTTTTCTGACAGTAGCTTTGAAAAGTGTTGCAGACTTAGCCAACTGTTCCTGTATTCAGAAATATCATTATGATGACAGCTAATTCCATGAACAATGTGATTTTCATCTGGCTGCTTGCTCTTCTTGCAGAGCTCTAAGGTGATCCATAGCTCTGAGAGCAGAAGTTAATCAGTCACATTTCCCAAAGAATCCATCCAGGACTGGATAGAACCAAATACCCTTTATTTAGCACTTCACATAGCACTAGTAAAAAAAAAAAAAAAGAATAAAAGGAAAGCTGGTCTCAGTGTGTTCTCTGGCAGTTAAGTCAGAGTAGTCTGCACTGTCAACACACATCATGCAGCAGGGAGAAGTTAGCTCTCTCTAATCACTTCACTAGTGTTCAGGATTCCACTTTTCTCTTAGACTTGACTCACTGCAGTACTTGTCAGCTGGCCTAGCTATCTTGTCATGTTATCTGTTGTGTCTCTCTGACCATTCTGTCTCCCTTCCATGACGACTCTTTAATTAGGGTATTATAAGAGAGTGGGCCTGGCTGCAGGTCTCTGTTGGAAGCATCACTATCCAGTCTCAAGATGAACAGCTAAACTGCCTTATCATAGAATGAATCATAGAATGTCAGGGGCTGTAAGGGACCTAGAAAGATCATCAAGTCCAACTCCCCTGCCAGAGCAGGATCACCTAGACCAGAGACCATTATATTCCCTGGGATGTGAGCTCATATAATAGGAGCTAACTTTTCCAATGAGATTTTTATTTTTTAAGAAGAAAACAATTTAACAAAAATATTTTTTTTAAAGTTTGATTCCCCTACTCCGTGGAGATTTGTTATTTAAATATTCAGCTGTCTGTCTCATTTCCTAACATGCAATTTGTCAGGAAGTGAGTTGCCATTACATTCTTGGTAATTAGCACACTTGGACTTTGATAGGCATTTTTCTTTTTTGCAACAATATATATTTTTTTTAGCTCATTATCTGAATGCAAGATCAGTCAGCTACATTCGTGTCTATGAGACATCTCTATCTTGGCTCATTTTTAACCAGTTTGAGGTCCATAAGTACTGCAATGAATTGCTGCACTGGATCTCAGTTTTTACATGGGTCATGGGTGGAGTGAGTTTGGAAGACTGTCTAGAACATGCTAAATGTTTTCTCCTTCCACACTACCTGTTTTGAATGTTTACTTTTCCCTGTTTTCTATGCTAAAAAGGGGAGCAGGAGTTTAGGCCAGGTCAGCAGTAGTAGTATCTAGAGAGCCCTAATCCTTTAAAATCCTTATTTATGTTATGCTTACTTCTAGCTAGGCTTACAGAGCTCATCACTATCATGGGCACTGGCTTCAACTAATTTTTTATTATTCATCACGATGCGTTCTTTGACTAAATTGAGTTTTCCATAGCTATTGCAGCTGCTTTCTCAAAAGAGCTGGTTATAAATGCACAGTCTCTTTTTTCTGAACATGCTGCTTAAGAAGCACATGGACATGGCTCTGTTAACATAAAAATCTCTTTTTGCTTAGTTACTCATCTACTGGCCTTTTCTCTCGTGGGTGGCTGTTGTAAAAGAGCTCTTGGAAGTGCAAACACTGCTTCGAGTCCTCAAGTAGTTCTGTCCAACAGCTTGTTGAGATGTCAGAGGAGGAGATACCCATGACAGAAATCCAAGCCCTTACCCTGGGTGACATCCACAGCAACGTGCAGTAAGTTTTGCCCCAGGGTAATGCTAAAGTAAATTATATATTAAAAAAACGAGGTAGAGAAAGGAGCAATGAGGAGGTTAATCCCCCTAAGCCATGGGCTAAAGCTTTCGGCCAAGAGCAGAGAGTGAATCGATCACAGCTGTCTGCAATGGGCCGTCTGGACACATTAACTTCAAAGGAGTCCTTGGCAGCTATGGGTTTGCTCAGGAATACTAATACCTTCCAGGAGCAGAGAGGGGAGGAAAGGATGCTCAAAAGGGGGCAGACTGGGTTGCCCACTTGACAGTAAGTGAAAGGATATTAAGTGAAAAGTAGGAATTGTCATGGTTCTGCATAAATACATTCCTCTTTTAAAGAGCGTGGAGACTGAGTCACTCTACAGCAAGGCAGAAAACATGAACAACAAATAACAGGAAATACCTTCCAAAAGTATTTTTCTGATCAGTCCTCACTGTGCTCATGTGCTGTGGTCCCAGGGCTTGGTGTCAGGTGCTTTGTAGCTGCCACCTTGAAACCAGGGCGTTTGGAAAGGCTCTGCACAGCCTGCTTTACATCCCTTCCGTCTGGAGTGCAGATGGAAGCATGAGCCAGCTCTTTGGACTTTCCTGGCCCCGAGCAGCATGGCTGTTGCTGGGCCTCAGCCCTCCTGATTGCAACTGATTTGAATCTTGTGCACTTCAAAGGTACAGCTTGGAAAAAGATAATCCCTTGCTATGCATCAGCCCATAGCTTCTGGCAGCCTGACTTTTAAAAGAGGTAGAGCAAACTTTGAAAAGAATAGCATCAGGTATAGGTTCCTTTTTCCTATACCAAACCTTGCTTGTACTACTGCCTATGTAATGTGCCTAGCATTGAGAGAAATGATATGGAAATGAATGCAGATGTTGGATATAAGCTAAAGACCAATTAGTTGCACCATGACCTGACCATAATTCCAGGATATCTGCTTCTTTAGGAGCCCTCATTCTGTGTGGGCTGTGTGGACAGCAAGGCAAGCAGAATCACAGAATCACAGATATTAGGGGCTGGAAGGGACCTAGAAGATCATCTAGTCCAACCCCCCTGCCTGAGCA
>JANHGL010025569.1:48113-66430 GCA_024611195.1 Ceyx melanurus
CCCTGGGCAGCCTGTTCCAGAGCTCTGGCACCCTCACTGAGAAAAAGTTCTTTCTTGTGTTGACCCTAAACCTCTTGAAGAACATAGGTTAACAGGGCTTGAGTGTTTGGTGCTGAATTACTCTTTGGATACAAACACTGATGCAGGATGATGGCTGAGGCTCTCAGACTTCTGGTTCAGGTAGGTGAGTCACTTAAAAACCATGTGATGGAAAGGTCAGCCAAGGTGCTTTCACAGGCATAAAGTGGCAGGCAACTTCTAAGTGTGGTGCTGAGGGAGCTGGCTCTGAGATTCTAGCTCATCAAAGTCAGCACTCTTCCCTTCTCTCCTTCAGAAGGGGACCCTGTCCTCGTTTCTAAGCTGCTGCAAGCCGAGTGGTTGCTTTTAATAGAGTGTGCACAGAAGATGGTTGTAGGCAATTGAATTAGGGTTGCGTTATTAGCCCATCTGTGCAATATGCTCTGTTTATTGACAATCTGGTTAGAGTGGCTGGAGCTTGTTAAGGGTAAAATGTTTCCTACTGTTGAATTTTGGGAGTTGTCCACCTGTTAAGAGGAAGCAGCACTGGAGGAAGGGCTCTCTTTAGTCTGAAAAGGGGTTTGGTGTGAACTGCCTGCACTGTTTTTCTGACTTTCTGGAAGAGTGGAGCATTGCACAGGAAAGGGTGGCGAGAGGGAAGCTGTTGGCCTGTGGGGTTGTGTGCAGGGCTCCAGCCTCTCTTAAGCTCACATTCTAAAGATTGCCTGGTAGGATCTGAGCTGTGGCAATCGTAAATCAAAGTTGTTGGCATTCTCTTAATGTCACTGGGTCCACAAAGTATCTTTGTGAATGGAACACAAGTGCATCAGAGGGAAGAAGCATGTGCTGTGCTGTTGGTTTGGGAAGGTGTGACATGACTTTTGCAGCAATTTTCATGTGCGTTTGTCATGCTCTTGCCTGCAACAGTAGCTCACTGTGGTATTTAAGATGGAAAGCTTATCTTTTAAGCATAATTGCTAAATATAGCAATTGCTTATGCAACCAATACATGGCTTTTTGTATACAGCAGGTGCATATTGTTGCCTGGGGAAGAGAAAAAATCACCAGAATCATTACCAAAACCATGATGCTCATTTGGGCTTAAGTCTTTATGGAATCTTTTGTTTCAGACCCTGGCTGTCAGTGCACTCCCATTCTGCTCTCCAGCATCATGTGTTTGTTCTTATGCACCAGAACTATCTGTTAACAATCCAGTCACTGTTTTGTAAATAATCTTATTGGATCTTTTTCAGTATTGGATCCCAGTAAGTGAGCTTGATTGTTGAATATTACAGAACAACACAAAATGCCTTCAATATCTGTATCAGTGTATAGGTTCGTAGTGAAAACCCCATGCAGAGATGCATCAATGATGACTAAAGAGGGTGTGGGAGTGACTTAGGTGAATAGACACTGAAAAGCTAAATAGGTGTAACTTGACTACAGAGCAATTCATAAGTCATGCTGTAACTGTATTTAGAGCTTGAAAGTAACAGGAAGAGGGATGATTGTGTAGAGTCATCTAACAGGGATTCAATTTAAGCAAAGAATCCAGTATCAGAATTCTTTGTGATAGCAATTTATAAAATCTTCACTCTGAATTAGAAGATCTTCTCTCACTTTTTTTTTTTCCTACAACACAGAAAGTAGTCTTAATGGAACAACACTGCATAACACAAGAGGTGTGTTTAACCCTTGTAAGATGTATATTGTTCTTGAGCTTGAGTAGTGAAGCAACTTCAATTTCTAGAAGTCCAAGCACCAAATGACATCTCTTGTCATTTTCAAGAGATCAAACCTTGAAAAGCCAAGGATCACATAAAATGTCTGCATCATGTGTTCATTCTCTTTATCTGTAAGAAGGAAAAGTTTAATAACAGAAAGCTAGACTAGGGAATCCAATCTATCCAGTTGATACAGAGAGAGAAGACTGTGGAATATCAATGCACTTTGAAGTCAGTGTCCTGGTAGACCCTGGTGTATTTGTGATGATTTGTAAGTAACCTGACAGTGCATGAAATAATTGTCTTTATAGATATGAAACAACAGTGACATCGACTTTGAAATTTAAATGAAAGAAACACAGTAGAGTTCTTTTAGATGCATAACCTTGGCACATTGGCTTATTTTTCATATATAATAGGTTAATTACTTGAACAGGTATTAGTTAAAGAGGTTTCTATTTTAGAACCATGTAAGGATCCATGTTTTTTAACAGTTACAGTATATTGCTTCCTACCCTGTATATATGACCTAAACCAAAGTGATTTAATTATCTGGGAGTAAATAATTGTTATTCAGGAAGCGCTTTGTGTGGCCTGTCCTTTTGACACTGTGAAATGGAAATCACAAAGCAAATACCAATAAAGTCTAATTTGTTTGTGTGCTGTGTGTGGTACACACAGCAAATGCACAAGCAGCAGCTTTGGTAGCTGCCTGGAGAGCTCCATTGGTGTCCAGTGTCTTTAATGCAATTTCTTAGCAACAAATAGTTATATTTAAGCAGAAGCTTTCATTGAATAATTTTGTCTTTTTCAACATCTCAGGTTTGCTATTGTATGGCACCTGCAGATGAGGAAGGAGTTATTCAGTATTAATGGGTTTATTTATTAGAGTCTTCCCTAGTATACGATAAAATCTTTATTCAAAGCTATGAAGTTGTGGTAGAATTTGATGATCCTTCTAATGCATTTGGTACAAAACCATTTTACATTTCCAACAAAGACCATTGCTGCCCTAATTGCAAACTGTTACACTCTTAATAGTAGAATTTAATCTTGTCTAGTCTCGATATCAGCATTTGCTTTATCAGTCTTGTCAGGTGGCATTTGTTTGGGGGGGCATTCAATTTCATGCCATTTTAAGCAATTTCATTGGCAAAGCAGATAGATTCAAAATACGTTTAAATGGAAATAGAAATTCTCAGTTAAAACCTGTTAAAATCTCATTTGAATTAGTGTATAGCCCTCTGTGAGACACGAGGCTGTGTATAATCCTAGCCCTTTCTGAAGCAACGTCCTTCAGCAGTCTCCTCCAAGTTGCTTTGTGGAACAACATTGGGTTTATCTTTACATTCAGTATCCCAGTTCCAGATTCAATAATGGAAGCAAATTTGTGGTGTAAATACACATAGTCCAGGCAGCAAGGCAAACATGACTGCCAGGTGAGCTCTGGCTAAAGACCAGTGAGCAATGGCTAACAGCTAACGAGCAATGCCTAGTTTTAGGTAGTTTCAAATCTAGAATTTTGCAGAAATCCAACACAACACTGCCACAGCTGGCAGAGGGGAGGACCAGCTGCATGGCTTGATGTGGCTTGGCTTGGCTCAGGATGCACACAGAATCCAGTTGGGCTCTGGGGAAAACATTTTCAAGTCCTGACACCAGTAGATGCATGGAAATAATTTGGCTCTTCTGCTATGAAGTGTGGTAGCTTCCTACTGTAGGAAAGTGCTCTGGTATAGGGGGGTGAGCAGTGCAGAGGGGCTTTTCTCACACTATCCCAGCTGTTCAGGTGATCTGCACCTTTTTGTTCTTAAAACCACTTGACCACAGCTGGGGCAAGCATGCTGCACTGCTGGCATGGCTCGTGTTGCAGGTGTCAGAAGTGCATGTGAGCCATAGAGGATTTCCATAACAGGACTTCTGAATTTCTCTCCCTTTCTTCTTTTTCTTTCCCCACATACAGCACAAGGGAATAAATAGGTAGGAAGTCAGAAAATACTGCTTGGGTTTATTGCTTAATTCCCCCAGTGCTTCATTTCTGGAGATCATGGGTTTATTTTAAAGTGGTTTGTAAGCAAAAATTCTGGCTAAAATTTCTGCTTCCTAGTCTTACCAAGACATAGGAAACCATAGGTCTTCATGGAGATGGGTCTTTACAAGATTGAGAATATATCCTCATTGCTTCTAAGTGTGCTCGGGATGTTTTGCCATGGTGGATAATATTCACCAATTTATAATGGGAACTGACTTCCAGAAGAACCACAGTTCATCTGAAATTCTTTTTCTGCAGTTTTTTTCAAAAGTTGTTAACATGAGGGTGATATCCAGTCTCCACTGAGAATCTGGCTATTTCTCTTTAGTGCCTCCATGGGAAATAAAGTATTTTTAAAATCTGGCTCCAGTCTGTGCTTGATAAGCAGGCAGAACATACTTCTGAGATTGCTGTTCAGACATCTCAGTCCATGTCTTACAGCAGAAATCACGAGAGGCAGGAATGCAGCTAGTAATTTGTGCTCACCAGTTTTTTTCTCTTGCTGGACTTGATGAAAGCACCATCTCAATTTGGTAATACTAACAGCTAAGCCTGGTTTCATTACTGCTTGCAGAAACTTTTGTGTAAAAGAGATCAGAAAAAAGCTGGAATTGTAGCTAAGAATCAGAAAAGGAAGTCTGCCCAGGAAATGGGCATGTCGTGACCCTTAATTTGCCAAGTGCATCTTACTCCTCCATTGTTGTAAACTTCACATTCTATTTCTGTTTATCCATCCTTTTCTCCAAGGCTTGGAACTCGGAATAGCTTTGCTTGTGATATCCCTATCTGTCCCAGCTGTGTGCTATTTCTGAGTGGATGATGCCATTTGCAGCACGTTGCCATACTTATAACTTCTGCAATGGGCAACAATCCACCAAAGGCTGTGTGGACAACACTAAAATTTATTAACCTGGTGACCTCTCCAGGGGTTGAAGGTTAGTGCACTTATTTATGGTATCAGTTTACCTTCTACTGCAATACTGATTCAAAATCCTGCACTTCAGGGAATATCTTGAGTTCAGACCGTTTAAATCACTTTGATATGATTTTCAGTTCAATAAGGTAAATCTAAGGCCAATATAAAGTGTATCTGAGTATTTAGGGAAGAAGAGTTTATTTGAGCTGGTGTTCATTATGGGAAAATTAATGAGGCCACTGATCCCATTAGTGTTACTGACCCTTAACTTCCTATAATGGGTCAGGCATCTCTACTTTAGCTTCAGGACAAGTTTACTCAGTGAACAGATTCTCATCTTGTTGTGTAATATCTTTCTTCAGAAAAGTTCTGTTCATCTTCATCATCTATTTTTAATAGGATCTCTGCTTTATATCCACTCCTACATCTGTATTACTTGAGCTATAGAGTCAGGTTACACAACATAGGCAGGGTCCCAGGCCACATCCTGGTGTCTCCTTAGTACTATAATATAACTGTAAAGAGATCTGTGCTTGTGGAGTCACAGATATCTTCTTCAGTCTGAATGTGGCTTGGCTCATGGCTTTTCTAGTGAATCTATACATCTAGAGAAATACATGAAATGTTCTTCAGAGTGCTTCAGCTTGACTCCTTGAAAGACAATCCAGGGGAGAGTTAGGATATCTCTAAAAGTGCCTGTGGCATGGAAGTGCTAAAACCCACGGTCAGTCCACGCCCACAGTGCAAATGGCTTATCATAGTATCATAGAATCATAGATATTATGCTGCATTGGTTGCAATTGAAGCTGCTGTGCTGACACTGGTGCCTCATTAAAGCTGAAGTGACATCAGGAATGTAAGCCCTTAAATGTGTGCTTTTGGCAACAGTCTAACTATCAAAGGGAGGTGTTTCTGTTCAGGTGTCTGCAATAGCAGAATTGCTTGGTCTTCAGTAATGCATTTCTGGTTTCTCTGTCCTCCTGTGACAAACAGAGCCTGCCTAACTTCCCCTGCAAGAGGAGATTTTCAGGAGATTTTTCTCTTCTGGCATCCAAGAAGAGCACTATAACAGTGCCATGTCAATCAGGGGGGCTTTTTGTCAGGTGATTTCTGTCTACATGGGCATTTTTTCAGCCTGCCTGGCCTCCCAGTCATCTGGGGGGCAGCCAGAGCTCTGGTGAGAGGGAAAGTGCAGTTATGCTTCTCCATGTCTGGCTATAAATCCTAACCCAGTGTAGGGTGTCTCGTTGTCTCCGCCACACTAAAGCGATTATCAAAATTAGGAGGAAGCTAGTGAGGAAATAAATAGACTTTTTTTTTTTTTCTTCTTCTTCTTAAAGCTTTATGGCAATCTGTCTTTAATCTCTTGGCAAGCTGTGCCCTTCCTTGACAATTTGTGCATCTTCAGGTCAAGTGGTGAGCCTGGTTCATGATGAGAGTCCGAGCTGTCTCCTTTCCCACCTCCCTGAAGGCATGGTGGGTTTCCTACCTGAGGTTGAGGGTGCACCCCTACAAAAGCATGTGTGACAGCCAAGGTCCAACCACACCACCTCCCAGCCCACTTCCCTGGCTTTGTAAATAAAAGCAAAGAGTGCCTTCAGTGCTGTTGCCCCGTGTATTTGTAAGCCCTTTGCCAAACACGTTGTGTGCACCATCTGCACGCCCTACCAGCACGCTGGCCCCTGATGCTCTCTGCTCTGCACACCCCTGAGGCAGGCAATGCTGTGCTTGTGTTCAGCAGCTCGTGCTGTCTTCTGTGCTCCCTGCTTTGCTGATCTGCTGCTGTCCTGGCACGCAAGGTGCCTTCTGCCTTGACTCTTTGTCTTGACTCTTATCTTGTCAGAATGGCACGTTATCATGGGAAACATGGCCACGCTCATCTGGCGGTCGGGGTTGAGCTTTTGTCATGCTGTTTACACTTCTAAAGGCCAAGAATTAATAATAAATTTTTTCCAGCCATTAAACTCAGAAATTCATGTTTTCTAGAGGACCTTTTTTTATTAAGGAATGTTATTTATACACAAACATACAGTAAAAATGGGAGGAAGATCTTCCTGGCTGAAAGCATGCAGCGTGGAACTTAAAATGCTTTTTTAAGCCTCTGTTTTAGTCTCTGTATGCTTTTTGTCTCTTGCACTACAAAATTGCCTCTGATTGACCTCTGTTTTGAGTAAGTTCTGTAATTTAACTTCTGGTTTCCAGCGTCCTCCCGTGTCTTTTTATTTCATGTCTTGTAATTTTAAAGAATTTCGTTAGCCACTTAAAGGACATTGCTTTAGCTGGAATGTACTTCACTCTGTAAAGCCTTGTAAAATCTTTTAAAGCCTACTATTTCTTGGGCTGCCTCTTAAAAAGGGCTGTATTTGGCACTTGAACCAAAAATGCTAGTCTTGTTGAAGTGTATATTCTCCCTATAACTCTCTGAATGAAAAAGTATTTGCAGGGTTTCCAGGTTCCATATCAATATATTTTCTGAGCACCTTCAAAACTCCTTCACTCATAGGTCTGGTCCTCTCTCTCTCTCTCTCTTGCTCTCCAGGGAGCTCTACTTGTACATCCCATGTCCTGTGCTCTTTGGATTCTGAGCAAAAAAAAAAAGATAAGATGGTCCCACTAGGGACTTTTTCTACATGTTGTTTGAGTTTTTTTTGCCTCTTAGCTGGGTCACTGCCTTCAAAGCAAGTGCAGTTAAAGCACCAAGTTTTCCTAGTGTTTTTGTTCTAAATTTAGGATCCTGTGTTCCTAACTTCTTGGAACAGCTCATCTTCTCCAGAAGCTGTGCTTTGGCTAATACTGCTTAACTGCAGATTAATAATGATCTTCTAGCCACCGTGCTTCTTATTAAATATTTATATTATGGTAGCACATAAAGGCTGTAATTGGGGTCTAATTGTGCTGATTTATTCAGACCAGTTGTGAGCTCTTTGCTAGCACTAACTCTGCAGCTACCAACCCTTCTACATGTCCTTGTCCTTCACTGTCATTTTCCTTGGTCAGGTCAGCGCACGAAGCTGATCCCTGATTCCCTGGTGTGGAAACTGAACAGCCCAAACCTGCAGTGTGCTGACAGCTCTCTGTGCTTGTTCCCTCTTCATCCTTTCTTTGATTAATTCTTGGATTTTGCAAAAAGGGGACGGGGCTGCCTGTCTTCTGAATTCCCCTGCAAATTTTTGGCCTCATCGGTGCGTCTTTTATACGTCTGTTGATTGGAAAAATCATGAGGTAGCCCAGGTGAGCAACCACCTTTTTTCCTCACACACATAATGCAAATTGCTTCTCAGCTCAAACTACGAAGCTCAGCTGCTGCGGATGCCTTAGACATGTTGAAGAATCTTAATCTTTCCCATTTCTTAAAAATTAATCTCCTTTAATCCTGGCAGCACTGTAAGGTTCAGAGATGTTTTACATTATGTACAGGTAGGATTATGGCTTATTTGTTAGTAGAAGGGAAAGATTGATTTTTAATATTTTTTTTTTTTTCATTGCATCCCTGGTAGTTTTTTCTTTGCTGAAATCCTAGTTTATGCTTTTTTTCTCTGCTCAGCCTGACTGCAGAAGGTGAAGATATAACCCCTCAATATGAAAAACAAATGTCACAAGTCCTGTTGAAAGCAGAGAACTAGCATCACTCTTTCTGTGACAGAGACATAGCATACTGAATTAAGTTGTGCAAGGTGATCTGCCCGTACACTCTCCACTCTTCTGTTACCATCTCCAGTTTTCATTGTTTTCATGGTTGCCCTGGTCTAGAATGAAATTAATTTCAGATCCACAGCAAGACACAATCTTGTCAATAAATATCACCTTCCCACTTTAGGATTTCCTTAAACTCTTAGGTCCACTTGTCAACACGGATCTGTCATATCTTAGACAGCAAATCACTCTAAGGCAAAGCAGAAGAAATTCTCAGCTTGAAGTGCCCCCAAACCCTTCTTACAGCAATAGGGACACTGCAAGATGTGCTTTGCCTTGTCTCCCTGGGTGATTGAAAATAGAGCTTTGTTGACAAGCCATAGACCAGTTGTTTATTTTAAGAAAGTGGGACGGAATACATTGGTGTGTTACAGAGCAAAGCTATCTAGCAGAAGTAATGAAGGCAATTTTGAAATCACACAGCTGTTTTTAACTTTACCTTTTTTTCTTCCTTTCTTTTTTTTGTCTTCATCATAGCTGGAAGTCTTTATTAGGACTGCATTGAAGGTCGGAATCCTTTGTTCATTTCCTTATGTCTTGTCAGCACCAGACAGCACAAAAGACAAGTGAGCTTTGAAGTGACAGTCCTTATAGGTCCAGTGATTTGTTTTGCACAAGCACATAATCTATTGCACAACTCTCTATTTCTGTATATCAAAGAAGTCTTTAAGGTTAAAATTCATTTGACTCCCAGTGACAGCTCAGCTAAGTCCCGTTTGTACAACGTGATTACTGAGATCTGAGATGGGACCACAAGTTTTAAGAATAGAGGGAGTTCTGTGGAGATTCTAAAATTATTATAAGCTGGTGGCATAAAGAGAACATGGAGCAGAAGCTGGGTGCTTCAAAAGTGGAAAAGGCACAAATAGGAAGCCTGATGCAATGCTGAAGATTTGCAGAATTTACACAATTAGTATGGTAAATTGAGAATTATGAACACGAGAAAAGAGTAAGCAGTACAAAAATAAACCTTTCAGCAATTCAGTCTGGGAAGACTTCTGGCATGATTCAGTGGCTAGTGATTAATAAACAAGGAAGATACAGAGAGAGAAAGGAAATCAAATAAAAAAAAACCCAAACAAACATAAAGCCACAGAACAACAGCAAACAAGCAGTAAATAAATTCAATAAATTAGGAAAAATGTATGGCCATGCAGAAGAACATGATGACAGACTCAAATGCCTGGGATGAGGCTTCTCAATCTAGAATAAGGATTTAATGAAATCTCTGGTAACCAGAAATTGAGTTTGAAAACGGGGTAGACTAAGACTAGGACATGGTTGCAGAGGTCTCAGCTCTTCTGATTCTCACTTTATACAGCATCTGGAGTTCACAAAAATAGTCTGTGTAACACAAAAGCATCTGCAGAATGAAGTGAAGGTTGTAAGCTAGGTTGAGCTGGAATACTTGTGGCTTGTGCACTGGATGCCTCCAAAGAGCTCTACCTAGTGCTGTGAGTGATCCAGATGTTGTAAAACTTAGTTCCTGGTGTCCTGTTTTTAGCCTGACTCTGCTAAGATGCCCCAGAAAACCACTATTGACACCAGTGCCATCCCAACAGTGCAGTTTACAAGAAGGAGCTGAAGCAACAGAGACCAGTTACCTAAACTGGAGCCACAAATATGAAAGGTGGGGATTTCAGACTCCTAAAGGAAACTGGTGGAACATTCTTTTCCTTTCTGAAGAACTACCATTGCTCAGGTATGAGGTGAGCTTCTGTTCTGGCCATTATCAGGTTCATGTTCTCAGGACTTTGTTCCTAAAGATGTTCATGCTAGCTTTGTAAAGTTGAACAATTCTGCTTTGTAACTATGAGCGAGTGTATTGTTCCTCAAACAAACCAGTCTAAAATGCACAGAGTGCTTTTCTTGCCAATGGGTTTTATCCTTCTTGTGCAGCAATCAAAGACCAAGATGATAATTCTGTCCTCCACGTGTCTCTGGTGAGACTGCCAAGAATGAGGCACCCAGTTAACACCTGCAGCATTTAGATTTTTATTGTGGAGGCTCTTGCCTAACTAGGAACTGGTCTGAATGAAGCCAATTCCAGCTAAAGCTGTGAATTTTTATATCTTCTGCTTCTCCTGAGCCATCCAATTTGCCTTTACACATCATTTCAAATAAAGAACCTTTAAGTTAGACATGTACAGTGAGCCAGAGGGACCCACTCAGCAAGTTTCTCCAGGGGTGGGACAGCCTTGCCACTTCAAAAAGGAGGAACAGAAAGTGGTGCTTCCCACTCTCCCCCAACCTTTTCTAGGCTGCCACCTTCTTTCCCCTGTGTACAGTATCTGCCGTCTGTGTGAGTGTAATTTAGTGCTAATTAAGAAGTGAGTGGGAGCCATAAGCTCATTTCATTTAGAACCTAGAAATGTCATCCTGGGAGCTCACAGAGGATACGGGCTGCTTTCTTGCCACAAAAGCTTCTCCACCCCACTGCTGTAATTCTAACCACCAAGCTCCAGATCTCAAAATTCAACCCCAGCTCAGATTTACAGAGCATTAAGCAACTGAATTAAATGCTCAGCATTGATTCGGTGTCAGCCTGACTGAGTCAAGGATTTCACTTGCTCTACAAGGCCATAATTTATAACGTTATGCAGAAGCTGCTCCTCTGAGTTTTCTTTTGGCTCGCTGCAGTTTCTTTTTATTAAGGCCCCAATAGTATTTGCTGTTTTTCTGTTTGCTTTGATGTGGGAGTTTTAGATTAAATCTAAATAAATAAATGAGGTTTAAAATTAAATTAGGTTTCATTTGCATGAGTTGGGGAGTGAAGTGCATCTTTCTTTCACCATATAAAACCTAACAGACCCATTACCCATCTCAGAGCCCTCTGATGCTACTGAAGAAAAATGACATTTCCCTCTGTAGAAAATACTTAAAAGTCCCAAGAATAGATTTATAGGAATATTTTAACCTTTTCTTTGATCCTTGAAATGTCATTGTTCTGTAGGCTACATTGCAAAACGTGACCTTTTATAGGAACCATGGGATGGATTTGATCTTTGAAAGACGTTTTAGAGATAATGCACTACAGGGTGTAAAGAACGTTTACTCCTGAAAAGGAGCTGAAAATGGTTTTGTCTGTGGATATTTGTGTTTGTGGTGTACCTGGAGGACAAAATAGTTTTATGGCGAGGCTTCTACTCCAGGGACAACAGTGAAGAAAATAATAAGAGAACATGGCATCTTCTTTTGGTTTAATGCAGAACAGTTTCATATCCATTACATTTAAAAGAAAAATTTAAGTAGCAGAAATTGTTCACATGGGAGATGCTTGTAAATGAATGTTTGAAATGCAGCTGGTTTTTATAAGCACTAGCTTGTTTTCTTCTCAGACTGCACCTCGAGTTCTTGACTGGCAAGACACAAATCTGAGCAGGCCAGGAAGGAAAAGAGCTGACCCTTTGCTTGATTAGTGTTAGACTTCTGAGCTGCCTGCCCCCCTGGTGTGACACTGTGCTGCATCCCAGTCACTATGAAGCTTGGGATGCAAACAGAGTTTTTACAAGAACCCTAAAAAGTCAGTGTAGAAGACTGAAGGGTAAAAAAGCAGATGTTGACCTGAAGGAAATGAGGTTCTGGATGGCAACAGCCCTGTGTTACAGAGACTAGGAACCACGGTGTGGCACAGGCATTCCTCAGGGCCTTTCAGGTAAGTCATAGAGACCTAACAGTATTGTCTTCATAGACACTGCACCTGAAAGGATTTTATAGATACCTAATGTGTCGAAAAAAATAATCAGTGTCTGGGAGTCACTGGCCTTTTTCAGTGTGACACGACTATCAGGAAGTGATGGCTGGTGACATTTGGAATATAGGAGTTGAAATTTGCAAAATAAGGATATCTCAATGGCAAGTTGCATCAGGAAATAATGCACATGTACCTGAGTAAAAATAAAGCAGGTAAGACCTAGTCTTCTCACTTAGTTCAAACAATTGTGCTGCTACTCTGATGCTTTACACAGATTACTTTTTATGGGGTTGTCCTTCCATTGGAAAGGCAGAGCTTAAATGAGTTCTGCACAGGACAGACTCCCCCTTCCTTAAGTTGTCTTTTGTCTTGTCTTTGTACCATGTTTGGTCTCTGTGTGCTGCCAGACGTGAAAAAAGTCAGAACTGTGATAAGAAGTTATGTGAATTTTTCTCTGAATCTATTATAGTAGTGGTGAAAAACTTTAAGTGTAACACAATCAACCCCAAAATGTTTTGAACAGCTGAGAAAGACTTCCAGATGAGCATGGGCGTGTTTCACTTGGATTGCAGGAAAAAGGTGATTATGTATAAACCCTCTGTTGTCAAGCAAGCCATCAATATTGATGTGATGTATAGCATACAGTTGCATTTTGCACCCTGTTAGAGGTCATAACATTTTCACAAACATATTACAGGCTTTATATATTTTATGCAATGTGACTTGTACGATGCTGTGAAATCAAAAAGAGGATTTTGTATCTAGGGAAGCAACCAACTCTGTGCTAATCCAAGCATGTAGTAACTAATGAGAAGATACTGCATCTAAAAACTCTCTGACAAAGGTAAACTTACCCCAGAAGGATTTGGGGTCGTTTGCTTTGCCTTCCTCCTGTACATCACATAACCCTGGCTGCAGATAGTGTATTTACCTGTAATAAAGAGTGGGTGAGGAATAGGGAAGGCAATGTCAGATGTCTTTGATATCAAGTGTTCTTGCCCTGAGAGAAGACATCTTCACTTCCAGGCATTTATTGTGACTATACTTTTAAGTCATTATTTTAATACACGAGACATCATATTGCATTGTGAATTGGGGCCATCTGCCCAGTGCCTTGTAAGCATCTCTGAGTTAGTTCTCTGAAATAATACCCAACGATGAAGTGTTATTTGACTTATCCTCTACACCTTAATTAAAGAATCATAGAATGGTTTAGGGACCTGAGAGATTATCTAATCCAGCCTTCCCGCCCTGGGCAGGGACGCCTCTCAACTAGACTAGGTTACTCCAACCTGGCCTTGAACACCTCCAGGGAGGGAGTATCCACAACCCATCTGGGCGATCTGTTCCAGAGTATCACCATCCTCATACTGAAGAATTTTTGGCTAAGATCCAATCTAAGCCTATTTTTCCTCAGTTTAAAACCATTTCCCCTCGTCCTGTCACTGGACACTCTTGTGGAGAGTCCCTCTCCAGCCTTCCTCTAGGATCCCTTCAGGTGTTGGAAGGTAGTTCTAAGGTCCCCCTGCAGTGTTCTCCAGGCTGAACAATCCCTGCTCCCTCCTCCTAAAAGGTGCTTCAGGCCCTGAATCATCTTTGTGGCCTCCTCTGGACTTGTTCCAATAGATCTATGTCCCTCTTATGGTGGGGACACCAGAACTGGATGTGGTATTCAAGGTGGAGTCTCACAAGTGTGAAGGGGGAGAATCAACTCTCTTGATCTGCTAGCCACACTCCTCTTGATATCCTCTTGATCCCAGGATATGGTTGACCTTCTGAGCCTCACAAGTCGACTCACGTTGAGCTTCTCTTCAGTCAACACCCCCAAGTCCTTCTCTTCAGGGCTACTCTCAACCCACTGTGTCCCCAGTCTGTAATTGTGCCTGGGATTGGCTCACTTCCACCGAGATTCAAAGTGAGAGGAAGCACTGAATCCAGAACAGAAATTCAGAATTAAGTTTCAAGTAGATATTAACTTAGTTTGTTGTTTTCCCCGTTTCCCAAAACGACTGAGAGTCATCACAAAAAACAGACACTCCCAAGATTCAAGGAGATGATGAAAGTCTACAGAAGAGCTCCTTCAGAAATACTGCACCTGTTTTTCTTCTCAGTTGTGTAATCCAAATAATTGCCTTTGTTCTGTAATACAGTAAAATTGATTTATCTTCTCCTTAAATCTCTTTTAGTTGGTACTCTCAAAGTGATCTGTGATACAAGGTGTGGCATTCTCCAGGCCCTGATGTATTGGCCCAAGGTGGTAATCAGACTTGCCTTTGATGTGACACATTTTTGAGACTTTTTACACATTAGTTTCTGTTCCTTGCTCCATTTCTAAAAGGGGTTTGGGGTGATTCTTCCCCAGTATATCTCACTAGCTTCTAGCAATCTGTGTTTTAGGCATTTTTTGAGCCAAAGACTCCATCTGAACCATTATGTTTGATAGCCACCAATAGACCTGTCCTCCATGAATTTATCTAATCATATTTGGAGCCATTTTAACCTCCACAAAAATCCATGGCAGTTTAATTCCACAATTCAAGTATGTGTCGTCTGAAAAATCATTTCTTTCATTTGTTTTAAACCTGCTGCTTGATCATTTTACTGCCTGCTTCCTAGTTCCTGTGGTATAAAAAATAATGAATAATCATCCCCTATTCAAATCCTGTGGGCCATTCATGGTTTTAAAGCTTTTTATCATATTCATCCTCATTCATATCTTTTCCAGGCTGCAGAGATCTAAACTATTTATTTCTTTCTCATCTGGAAGCTGTTTTATCCGTATCAACCAACAGCATTGTCATCCTTTTCAATATTTTCTTTAGTTCTATTATGTCCTTTTCAAGGTGGAAAAAACATAATTGAGCATAGTATTGTAGATGTGCAGTCTCCATTGATTTATACAGTATCATATTTAGGACTTCTTAATTCCTTCTTGATCATAGCTCCTTCATGATAGCTACATCTCTGATTTAATCTTACAGCAGAAGAATACAGAGGGATGTAATTGGAAAGCTATGTGGTCTATCTGGTGGAGTCAGAAGAAGCTGTGTTCCCCAGAATTGCAGATCTATAGCTCAAATCATGATTTATCTTTCTCTTTGCTACAGTCTCCATCCATCGCCCTTCATTTCACATTCTAATGCGCTCGTTTCTTCAGTGTCGTGAATTGCTCATCTAGAAAATGTACTAATGGAAGATGTCAGAAATATAGGTGGATTCTGCTTCTCTGATACTTAGAGAAATTAACTCCTGGATGCCTTGAATTTCTAAGCTGTTTGTTTTCACTTAGGCTGCTGTGCTTTCAAAGAGTTACTGCTTAATAATACCAAGTTGCTCTAAGATAGAAGGCCAAGTGCCTAGAATTTGCTTTATCATATTAATGTAGTGCAACTCCCATCTCCTCAGTGAAGTCCACTCTCCTTTCTTTTGAAGAGGTACCAAGCAAGGAGTATGAGAAAAAATATATTCCGTGACATAAGTCACATCGCATGAGTGCACTTTCTAGTTCAAGAGTGATTTTGTCATACCCATCCAAATGGCATTTGGCATTTGGATGGTTTCAGAGCACTCAAGCTTTGCCAGTCCTCCTACCCACAAAAGGTAATGTTTGAGTTGAATGTTCAAGGAACATGAGTTTTGAATTGTGTATTGAATTGCAAAGTTCAGACTTTGTTCTTTGTTTTCATACTGGAAATTGCATCCAAAACCAAAACCTTTTCCTTGACCTGCCACTTCCTTCCTCACCCCAAACTCCACATCCTACTGAGCTGTTTATAATCACTGTTCTCAACTTGGGAAGACATGATCTCGGGAAAAGTCTTCTCAAGAGGATCTTGTTGGGAACCTGCTGTAGAAGTGGAGCAAGGAGAGAGGTGCATGCGAGTTGGTGGCTGTTGTCGGGAGCAGCTCAAGAACTGCACAGTTGCAGCTGTCTAATAATTCAGCTAACATAAAGGTGAGCTCAGAAAACAGAAGGCAGGTTTTCCAGAAGAGCAAGGAAAAATGCTCTATCTTGGACAATTGTTATTATGATCGAGTCTTGCCCTGGAGCTCTTGCTTAAAGTTTTGACACAGTTCTGCTACTCCTGGAAGTCAGGAGTTCCTTTTTTATTGTTTCTCATCTCTTCTCTCCTCTTCTCTGTGCTACCTTCTTTCCTCTCGTTGCCATTTTCATGGTGGCTTCATTTCTCCACCCATGTTCCCAAACAAGCCCCTCTCTTCACTGCATCCCCCTTTTGCTGCCAGTGATTCCGGAGATGCACAGTCACAAGATTAATCATAGATTTGTTTTGATTGAAAGAGACCTTTAAGATCATCAAGTCCAGCTGTTAACAGAGCACTGACAGGTGACCACTAAACCAAGTCCCTTAGCACCATGTCTACATGGCTTTTAAATAACTCCAGGAATGGGGATTCCATTACTTTCCTGGGCAGCTGTTGCAATGCTTCTCAGTCCTTTCGGGGAAGAAATTTTTCTGATGTCCAACCTAAATCTCCCCTGCCACAACTTGAGGCTGTTTCCACTTGTCCTATTGCTTGTTACTTAGGCAAACTGACTGACCCCCCACTTCACTACAACCTCCTTTCAGGTAGTTGTAGAGGGTGGTTGTTGTTCTGCCCTGAACTTCCTTTTCACCAGGCTCCACAACCCCAATTCCCTCAGCCACTCCTCATAAGACTTGTGTTCTGGACCCTATGACCCATCCCTCTGCAGGGATACAGTTTGAAAACCCACCACAATGGCCCAGTACTTCCATGTAGAACAGGAACAGGCTGTGCAAAGCATTCACAACTACTTTAAAGTAGATGGAGATATTTGCAGCCAGCCTCCTGACAACTTGTGCGTGGAGGAAAAAAGGAGAAAAATCAGATGCATCAAATTCTGGACTGAAAGTTTTTTGCACAGGTCTGCTCAAGATTTGCTGTCACTCAGTGCAAAGACATGATCTCAGTGCAAAGACATGATGCCTGGCCAGGGATCATGAGAGTGGGTCCACAGGATGATTTTAGTCCCTGGTGGTGTAATGTCACTTGCAGTGCTGAAATAAAACCTGTCTGGCTGTGTGAAGAGACACATGCCCTTTTTGCCACCTTGAATACTGTGCTTATTCTATTAATTTTCTTCCTCTCGGAGTCCTCAGCTGTGCTGAGGCTCTTAGAGAAACACTTTTTCCAGGTGTTTGGGAAAGTGTTTTGACCCAAGGACCTGTACGTGCTGTCATATAGCATAGTTCTGTGATGCCTGTGTCCGAATATCTCCCCCTTCTGCACCTCATGAACTCCAAAAGTGTAATTTTTCTCACTTTTTTTCCTCTTCCCCTCCCCATGCTGTCAGCAGTGCACAAGTGATGCATTAGCGATGCATCTGAACTCGAGTTGTGGCTGTCTGAAATTTCAGCCTTTATGAGAGACAACAGACTGTGGAAGCTACAATTTTTTATTGTGCCCTCAGGCCTTGCAAGTGAATCATCAAAATAGTCTGATTCAGTTGTAGCCATAACGTTGTTTTTTCTCTGGTGCCACGAGTGTGGAAACACAGAATTGATATGCTCTGAGTTCTGGTTGCAGGTGCTGCCTAGTGGATCTAATCCCCAGTACACGACTCCTCAGACTGGGCTGAATTCAGGGATGGATGAGAGTTGAAGGACTTTGCTCATCAGTGTCTTATTCAGATGCTCCTTTCCTCGCTGTCCCCATGCTTTTTTAGAGATCTTTGCTATCAGAACACATATGGGGCCTAATGCAGAAGCATGGGTAAGTCTTTATTGACCTGTCACACGACCATCTCTGACACAGATACCAACCCAACGTGTTCAGATAGCCCATGCCACAGACTTTTTGCTTGTCTTGTTTCAAAATGACTGTTACCTGTGCTTCACCAGTGTGGGCCCTGAGACCAGCACTACATAAACTGTATCAGGGAAGAAGTGCCTGACACAGGTGCTGAGTAAGATGAAGGACTAGGATATTCTACTTGATTTCCTATTATTATTATTACACCCTGACTAAATCCACACTTCTTAAGCTTGGCTGTGAGGATCCCATGGGAAACAGCATCAAAAGCCTTGCTGAAGTCAAGGAATACCACATCCACTGTGCTTCCCTCATCCATCCATCTACTCATATCATCATAAAAGGCTATCAGATTAGACAAGCATGATTCGCCCTTACGGAATCCATGTTGACTACTTGTGAGAAGCCTCCTTTCCTCCAGATGCTTAGAGATGGCAGCAAGGACAA
>JANHGL010025570.1:4701-18637 GCA_024611195.1 Ceyx melanurus
ACTGCCAGTTAACTTGATTGTAGAATTGAGCTGCAACAGTTGTTGAGGTGGTTGGAGAGTAACTGTTCTCTCTACTTTACCTTGAGGGTGGTGGATCAGTGGAATAGGATTCCCAGGGAGGTGGTTGAGGGACCATCTCTGGAGATATTGAAGGTGAGGTTGGACAAGGCTCTGAGCAGCCTGGTCTAGTTGAGTGTGTCCCTGCTCACTGCAAGGGCACTGGACTAGATGACCTTTGGAGGTCACTTCCAGCCCTAAACATTCTATGATTCTATTATTCTATCTTGGATTTTCCAAAAGCATGGTGGTAAGAGTAATCCAGGTTCAGATCTGTGGTTCTCTTTAGGCAAAACAAGATCTTTAATTCTGAAGGGGAAAAGTAGTTTTGGCTAGCAGGCATTTCTGGGGATATTTAGCTCCTTTTCAAGGTGTGCTGATTATGTCTTGGCTCCAAGTCTAGTGGAAATTGACATATTTTCATTAATATTTTCCCTCAGATTTGAGAAAGCAAAGACTTGAGGCAAGTTGTGTAACTGCCTTCTCTTTTGAGGCAGAAGGCAAAACAAGGGTAGTTCTATTTAAAAAAAAGTTGATTAAGGTGGAAAAAATGAACTATTTAGGTTGATGATTACAGGCAACATAGGAAAAGCTTGACCAGGAGCTGAAAGGAGCTGAGTTAGTGACAAGGCAAGATACATTCAGAGAGAGCAAGATGAAAAAAAAAAAAAAAAGGCAGACAAGTGTCCTGATAAGTGATGGTGGGAAATCAGGTGTGAGATGGTGTCACGGCCCTCAGTAGTTATGAATGAATCTTAAAATATTAAATTTTGTATGCTGGGCTAAAGATCTTGCAGAAAACTGGTGTTGACTTATTAGGTTTAGATTTGGGTAGATTGTGTAAAACAGATGAAGATTTTTTTTAATGGGACTTCTCTGAATCCTGAAAACAACCTCTACGTTATAATCAAGAGAAACAGTATTAATCAAAGCTCAGTTTTCCCAAGTCAGGTTTTCTTTATTCATTTCTGAAAAAAAAAACTTGAAAAGCTTCAATTCCAGACACTGCAGGAAACTTTTTTTCTGAATCAAAGCATCCAACTTTTTTAAGGCTGACATACCACCATTAGGAGAGACTGAAACACAGGCTCAGAGCCTATCTTCCTCACCATGTGGCCAAATCATCTTGATTCTCATCTTGCACTGATTTTACATTAATGGAACTTGATTGATTTTGGGAACTCTTCTCTCACACACTGCAACAACTACTATTGTTTATTCTGACTCAGAACAAAACCAAGAAATCCTTATACTGAGATACATGACTTGAGTATATTTACTGCTATATGCCACAAAGTAATTCAGTTCCTCTCTACTGATTTAGATCTCCACTGCTTCAGCACAAGCTCAGGAATGTCAGAAGACAATGAAATGTAAAATCAGCATATGGTTGGAAACAAAATCTTCACTCAACAGATTTTTTTAAGCACTTTTTAAGTGGAATTCTTAAGGTCTGCTACAATTGCACTGGAAAAGATCCAAAAATTTCGTCACAATGTGCCTTCTTGATTTTCTTTAACAGTAACGTTTGACTAATTTCTTTTGGATTTTGGTCTAACTAGTACCTTTATTATATGACCTTTATTCTGGGTGTCCTCTAAGGTACTATATACAATAGTTGTTTCCCCACCATTACCTCGAATACAAGTTAGTTCACTTCCATGCTAAGTGCTGCATTTGAAACTTCCTCTCCTCTACAGAGTCCCAACTAAAAGCAAAAAAATCTGAAACTGTAGATACCATGAATCTAACCTGGGTTTCTAACTTTTATTCTGAGAAAGTTGGTGCAGCCTGTTTTTTGCTCAGGAAAACAATTTAGCATTGACACAGTTAAAATATTTCCAAAAGTAAGCGGCAAGAAAGGCAGCAAAAACAAGACCACATGAAATGGAGTGCTGCTTTCAGAAAGAAGCACTAGCTATTTGCAGAATTCTTATGTCAACAGGACCAGTAAACAAGTGTTAATATTTCTAGAAGAAGGATCATCTGCGGGGAATTCAATGTAGTTAGCTGCACAGAGCAGAGAATCAGATCATATAGGGAATTGTGTCAGCTCCAGAGAGGTTGGCAGTATGTGGCTGTCAGGAGAGTGAAATGGAGCTGCTTCAAAGCTGAGTAGGCTGTGACCTGAATGCTGCACATCTATGCACTCAGTGTGAGAAGATCAATGACAGCAGTTTCTGGGCTCTAGTCATCCCCTCTGCTAATGAAAGCAGTCCTGAAAGGCATAATGCAGGGCCTCTAGGCAGCCTAAAGCCTAGCATTAGCAGAGTTTGTTATAAGCTCAGCTGGTGAGTGCACCAAGTACCAAGGAACCCCTCCTCTGTTGCTCTGCCCCACCAACTCCTCCCGGCTGTCTGTTTAGTGTCACTCAGCTGGGATGGATCCCGTTAAAGATCTGACGCTTAGCAAGGACTCAGAGGTGTCTGGAACGCCTGCCTCTAATCATAAACACCACAGCTGGCAATGATGTGGTCGGAAAAAAAATCACCTTGATCCAGCAGCACACATTCCCTTTGATGTTTCTGCAGTGAGTTCACTGCCCAGAGAAAAAGGTACTGCTTTAAAAAAAAATCAAGCTTGACATTCTCAAATCATAACCATATGGCTCTCAATTCCAAGCTCAAAAAAAACCCCACAACCCAATCCCAGGAAAATACAACATTTTGTTCTCAGAAACTCAGGGAAGAAGCATCTGACAATGATAACATGAAACACGTTTGGAAGATAATGGCACTTTGAGAAGAAAACACTTCCAAAAAATTCAGACTGCCACTACCAAAAATGGAAGAAGCTTTCTGCCAAAGTTTGCAAACTGTGGTGACCTCAAGCAAGAGACTGTAGCTGATTCAAGGGAAAAATGAAAACTCTTCAAAGACAACATTGCTTGTGTTCTGCCACTCTTTATAACAGCCTTATGCCCTCTTGCCTTTCGGGGTGGCCTGGTAAACACAAGAGTTCCTCTGTATTTTCCACTCCTCTGACATAAAATTATGTTAAATATTCAACTCCATCTTTTTTATTTTTTTAAAAATTTTAAACACAGTGAATTTACAAAGATAATTGTGAATCCAGTGCAAAAATAATACTATTCACTGTGTTATTATTTTGCATCTGCCCTGTGTTTCATATATGATCATCAAATATCCAAATGTCCTATCTGTTTTCATACTGCTTGGATTTCTTCACAGAAAAACAACATTGGTTTGCTTGCATTGACTTCTTTCTAGACATATATATATTCTATTTATACCATTTACTAAAAATCTGAGAAGGCTGTTACTTGTGTTACGTGACACATCCATTCTATTGGTTCTTTATGCTATGCCACCATATACCAACACAGATAAAGAGCTTGATTTGAAAAATCTTACCATGATGTATAGTCTAATTTTGTTTTCTTTATACACATCAAGGGAGTGTAACAATTAATAATGAAAGTTCTTTCCAAAAAACCAGCTTACTAAACACACTGATGCAGAGGCTTATTTAATAGGGACACAAAAAAAATATTGTAATTAACTTTGAAAACTGTCTCTAAAAATCTATCTTCAGAATTTGCCCCTATTTGCACATTTAAATACCAATCTTTTTATGTGTAAAATGCACAGCTGGCACAGAAGCAACTGCAAACTGTCTTTCTGTGGTATTCAAGCATATTTTTTGCCTTTCTGGATGTTCTAAAATGCTCTTTTTCATTATTTCACATTTTTCATGTGTCTATTTTCTTCTCCAGAGAAAAAGACCAGTTTGCACCCTCAGAGTCATAAACAACACTAGCAAACAGAAACAATACAAACAATACTACAAATATCTTGTCTAATGAGAAAACTAGATGACTGCACGGT
Organism: Ceyx melanurus; assembly: GCA_024611195.1. Classification (NCBI taxonomy): domain Eukaryota; kingdom Metazoa; phylum Chordata; class Aves; order Coraciiformes; family Alcedinidae; genus Ceyx; species Ceyx melanurus. The sequence continues at coordinate 8,607 of JANHGL010025570.1, forward strand.
TTCACTGACTTTGGTATTAAAATGCACTATTTTTCACTGTGGATGACGTTGACCAGAGTCATCCTGACACAAATAAAATGGAGAAGCGACATACTGTATACAGAACACAGAGCTCAAGATTGAGTGCAAATTGATCTCTGGAAAATCTGGAAGCTGTACTCCAAACCTATGTGAGGTTTCACAGGCTGTTTGTGTGGACAGTCTTCCTGCAATTCCATCAAAATGTTGTAGATTCAGATAAGATACAGATTTATTAAGTTTATGTACCATTCTACAGTGGCACATGTGTGTGTGTGTGTGTGTGTGTGTGTGTATGTGAAGGAAACAGAAGCTAGCTCAGCTGTGTTGTGAAACATCAGTGATTTACATATCCCTATATGGCAATTTTTCTCTTATACTCTATGTAAGCAAAATACAATTAAATAAAAGTCAAGATCTACAGCCCTAGTGACACTTAAAAGGATGTGAGAAAGTGACACAATCCTGTTTTTTTTCCATATGCATGAATCTCTCATTTTCAAACAGTAAGAATTGAAGTTTGTACTGTCAGAAATAGAGGTTAATTGATTTTACTCCAAGCAAAAAAAAACCCACCCTATTTTTAATTATTTTATTTTATTTTTTTAATAATGTTTCCTCAAGCTTTTTTGAGACATATGGATTTTACTGCAATGGCACATACAGAGCTCATGTGTTCACCCCTGTGTATGCAAAAGTTCAGGAGGTGAGAGTCAAGATACACATGCTATTTTTCAAGGGAAAATCAGAGCCAGCCATCCCATCTGCTCCCCCATTGCTGTTTCTTTATTAATAATTTTAAGCTTACTGGAAAAGTCTATCACCTATGGTAATTCCTTATGCTTCCCTCCTTTTACACTACTCTGAAACATCACAGGATGAAACTGATGAGAAATCAGACTGATCATGAATATGGTTTTACCCCAAAGAATTTTTTTTGCCTCCCGTATTTTAATGAGACAATAATACTGTGGAAATGTTACTTATCAGAAGCATACCCCAATGAGAAGCTTAAAAAATTCTGTAATAAATTTCCTCCAGCTTCAATTTACAGATCAGATTTTAAAGTGTTTTATTGGTTATATGTTCTCTCATAATGATTAGAGAATAAAAAAAAATAAAAGCTTCTCGTTATGGTCTCAGTTCAACCAAGTGAAGAGCACTGCCAGATAAGAGAAGAAAAAGCAAAAAGAGATTTGATTCTAAGTGCCATTCATGGTCACACTGGGATGAAATATAACAGAGCTGATGAAATGCAAGATATTGCATGACTGCATCTAAAATGCATGTGGCCTCCACCTGTTGCACTGGACTGTGCTGTAGTTAACCTTACTTGCACCTAACACACGTTTCTTTACTGCTGTGTTATTAAATATGGCCTTACAAAACTATAATTCATATTCATCAAAACTGCACATCATCCAAGACAAAATGATTTGTTACTGGACTTGATTTGCTAAATGTCTTGGATTCTGTGTAACTGGCCAGGCCAGTATGCAATGCATTCAATGAGTGCAAAACTCCAGGATGAGCTGGCCATTCAATCGAGAAGCAAAAGCTTTATACCACTCACAAGGCTGCAGCCTGAGGATTCATGCAGCCTCCATACCTAAACCAGTTCAAAGCTACCTTCAAACAGCTCATTCACAACAGGATAGAGGAGGTAACACCTCACATGAACTCTAGTGACCCTTCCAGATGAATCAGGTGAGAAACTGACATCGACATTCTCAGATAAAGGGAGGCTGGCTGGTGAGTTTAGGACGGGGCATGCATATAAAACAGGAGTCTTCAGGTATGCAAAACATCATGTTTCCTCTACTACTCCTTCTTTTAAGAGTGAAAAAAAAATCTGTCAAATTAAAGTGCTGCAGTTCTTTTATTTATTTTAATTTATATAATGTAGTTTGATTTAATATTAGTTGCAGGAGTGATTATAAACCATTTATCTTGGGCATGACCATAAATTCCTGGTACTGAAATCCAGTATGTGCAGTGCCTTATTCACAAGAAGCTCTCTGTTTACTAATCACAGTGCTGTTCACATGGAGAAGGAACAGTTTCAGAGCTAGAACAGAAACCACACTACTGTGGCACTCCCTTTACAACTTCTTTTTCATTTTTCTCTCCTACTTTTGAAATGAACTGCCTTCAATCGCTTTGGGTTTTTTGCTCTTTTTGGCAGTCTCACTGGGAACTTACTTTCTGAGCATAGGTAGTCTTGATGCCACTTTCCAAAACTTCCCTGCCCACTTCCATTATACAGCTTCTACAGTACATGTGGCCTCAGAGTGGGTGCAGGAATGGCTTATGTTTTATGAAGTTTTCCTCAGATTTTTGTTTGGGTGGTAGTTTTGTTGTTTGTTTTGTTGTTTTTTCCTTTTTTTTCAAGAGGTGATTGAAAACATAAAGGAAGATCTCATTTTGTCTTGGTGGGTTTTTTTTGTTGTTTTTTGTTTATTTGATTTGTTTGTTTTGGTTTTGTTTGTTTTTGGTTTTTTGTTTTTTTTTATTTTGTGGGGAGTTGGGTTGACTACTTGGGGTAATCTTTGGTTTGCTCCTTTTATGACTTGAATAATCTTATTCTGAGACCATGCATGACAATAGCTCTCAAAAAATGGCTCCTGTCCTGTAATATGCCCCAAAATACTCCTTTGCCATAGGCATTCACTCATTATATAAATCAAACAAGCATACAAAACTAGACAAAAAGTGACGAGTAATACCCAGTGAATTTCTCTTCTCTGCTGAGCTAAGATGATTTGGGTGCATTGCATGCAGATGTCAGGTATTTGTATAAAGAGCTCCATTGTGCAGGGCCCCACTACTCCTCCATTGCTCCCAGCACTCCTTTAAAAGGGAGGCTGTGGGGAGGCAACCATTCCAGCTGGGCTTGGAACCTCGTCTGAGTCAGGAAAACCACAGCTCATAAGCAAAGAGGAAGCATAATGTTCTACAAGGACAAAACATTAGCAAAAATGTCACTCAGCCCCAGTTCCACATGTTGGCTGCCACAGTCTCTTCCTCCTAGCATGCCCGATTGATATAAATTCCATCTGCTCAGCAGCCAAGTGACAGAGAAGAAATACCAGCATCTGGTCTCCATTGCTGTCGGGTTTTTGTTCCATGTTAGACCTTAGCTAGAAACATATGAAGAGATGAAGGTGCTGGCAAGCGTCTAAAAGGCTGCACTGGCACAAATGAGACTTTCTGATGCTTTTCACACTTCACTCTGGATTTTTACAGGGAAAAAGGCGGAGGAGACTTGATAAACTGAGTCTGTAGAGCCAACAGGCCTGGAGGTCATTTGGTGCTTCTAACTTTTTTTTGAGAGTTTAAAACTATAAAGAAAAACAATTTTTTGGGTTTTTTTTTTTTTTAACATGACAGAAGGCAACGAAGTCACAGAAGAATGCTGCTCTTCAGCTAGCTTTCTTTTTTTTTCTCCTTTTAGACATCCACTGGTTTGGACCTGATCCACAAGCACTTTATATTCTCCTGAGAAGCAGCTGGAAAGTGCCAAACCACTAACCTTTTTTTTTTTTTTTTTTTTTTAACCCCACTGTATCCAGCAGAAAGCAAATTCTTTAAACCAAAGAGAGAGCAATAAAGCAAACCAGCAACATGCATTACTGAGAAGTGATGCCTGAGTGCTTTTTGAGTGCAACTGCTGAAGAGGTAGGAGAGAACTGATTCGATGTTGAGTGTGTTCATACATTCAAAGATTTCTTTGAGGAATTACTACTTGCATCAATGAAGGTACAAGAAAAAAATGAAGGTTTAACACAGAGGAAAGCAAAAAAGAAAATACACTGGTATAAACTTGAGGACAGACATTTTTCTCCCTGATGAAAACAATTGGAGCCAAGAACTTAGGAATGCATTCTGTACTAAATACATAGTTTAGCTAATACATAGTTTAGCTAGTCTACAGTAATGTAAAATCTTTTTGAAGTGGAATCTAAATATTCCGAATGAAAATAGAATTTGCTTTGATTAGAATTAAAATAGAGTAGTCTTCCATTAATTAACAATGCCTCCAGCATTGTCAGTCTCTTATGATCCCCTCTGTTTGGGTGACAGGTCCACAAACTGACAGAGAGAAATGAAGCGAGTGAACAGCTATCAGAACAGGGAGGAGGCAAGTGGGGAGCAGAGAGAGCATGTAAGAGAAGAGCTCTCAAGAACATATAAATATATAATAGACCCCTGGAACACTTAATAATTAATTGTGAGAAAGAAGCTTTTATTTCGACAAAAAGAAGAGCTTCCAACCAGCAACCCCATGATAGAGGAACAATCCAGTATACTGATGCCCAAAGGAAGATCCATGGCAGTTCCTTCACAAGGTGAAGTTATTTTTCCGTATAGGGCTAGCATCACCTCAACACACTGTCTGCACTGCATCCTCAAATAAAGTCTGAAATAGTACCTACCTTCTATTCAGATTCCCTGCATACAGTGGAATTGCTCCCAGTGACTTCAGTGGGATTTGTACCTAACCCAGTACAATCTGAAATCTCACTGGTTAGTTGGGTAATAAGTATTACAAGATCTCAGAATTAGGAGTCCACTCCACTGCTGTCTCTCCTTGGGCATGTCACTTCTGTTAACTTAGTGTTCTTCACTGGAGTTCACTACAAAACACATAGTGCAGACAAAAAGCCTCAACTGTATAACATTCTTGTGAGGAATTGGTAGTGCTTATCATTAACAGTGTGCCTCCATACAATCAGTGCTTTACAGTTCTACAAATAGTTTGGAATTCAGGTCTTTCTGCATAGAATGTCTGTCACTTAAAGTTGTTATTTAGTCATCATCCAAACAAACTCAGCATAGGCATTTTCTCCCAGTACTGCCTTCCTCAGGGTACTCCTGCAGTGCATTCCTGCAGAAAAGTTCAGATTTTCCCTGGTTTGTTAGAAGTGCACAAAGAAAACCTTTATGTTAAAATTAATTCAAGCTCAGCATTCAAACTGTATAGTACTATCTCTACGAAAATAAACGTAATTGTTAAATGGTGCAAGTTACTTTGTCCAAGTTCCTACTCAGGAAATAGGTAAAGCAGAGACTATCTTAATCAAACAGCTACAACACTAATATAGAAGCTGCCTATGTATCAAAAATTCACATTAGAATGCCTCTCCAAAGCACCATCTTCGTTCATTACACCAGTGTCTTTATTGCCTTGACCCTGAATGATTTCCGGTCCGCAGACTGCACCATGCTTAAAGTAAGTTTCTACTAAGCAAGAGGATCAAGCAACAATAAACACCCTAATCAGTGCTCCTTCAGAAAGGAAGCATTTAATTTTCAAAAATAAGGGACAATTATTCCTTTATGAAGATTAATGGAAGAAAAAATAATCTTCTGTAGCAAGGTGACATCCAAGGTAACTTCTTTCTTCCCTCCCCTTACCATGCCTGAATAAGTAGTAAATACAGAGTCTCAGTTCTCTTTTTATTCTGGTTTCTGGAGCATGTCCTTCAGTAAGGCTACTATCACAGTATAATAAACAGGATTTTAGTATTAATAGATGTGTGCAAATAATTGCTTCACGTACTGGTTCTAATGAACTCCAGGGTTACACTTCCAGAGAAATTAATGTGGCCTGCTGACTTACAACAATTTTTAATGTATCTCAATGTCTTGAGCAGAAAACATTATACTTCCCAAAGGCAAGGCTCAGCACCCAGTGAGCAATGGGAAGGGATAATTGAGGTGTGTAACAGTGGAACCCGTCAGTGCAATTTCCCACAAGTCAGGAACATGAAACAGTGCAGCTGCTGGGATGAGTGAATAGCTGAAGGAGCTTGTGTGAGCTTCAATAGCAGGCCAGAGCAGCACTGTGAATGACAAGTGATGGGCCAAATCACTGGGGAGCTACCGATGAGTTATTAATGGTGACAGGTACGCTACCTGGGAGACAGGTTGAGAGGGGAAAAAGATTATTTATAAGCGAATAGTTAACAGCTGTACACACTGCTAAGCATTACATGGATGCCACAAACTGTAGAATTCAAATCTTGGGTTATTCAAGCATGAACAACTGCCTGTCACCAAACTGCAACGCATCGGTAGAAATTAAGGTGGGAGAGATGAGACAAGGCTGGAACGATGCCTTGCTCAAGAAGGCAATGTCATCACAGAGTGCAGTTAAAAGCTAGAGAAGGGCTGAGATAACCATGAGGTGAATTATGGTTCTTAATAATAATGATGAATTTGCAAGAACAGCTTTTTAATTTTTCCTGAGGGCCTATGCAAGAGAACAGATGCTGAATGTGTCGTGTACTGACAAGAATAAATGGGGGGAAAAACATAATAAGCAAAGGAAATGTTTTCTAAGAAGTTTTCTTTTGATATGAGAAATAATATATTTCTATTGTGGAGATAATTTCTTCAATCCCCAGCCCCCACCCAGGTTTGAAAGCCACATTGTTCAGCTTGTAATATAATGTTCTTACAATACCTACAATAATACAGTTACCCAGTTCGGTTTTTTTTTCCCCAAAGGCATGAAGCATTGTACTACTGAGTATATTAGAAGTGGCCCAGACAAAAATCTTTCAAATATATTTCACATGTACAATTCTGCACTGAGACAGGAAAAAACAATAAAATATTTTTAAACAAACAAACCAAAACAAAAACCAGCAATAACAAAAAAACCCAACAACAACAAAAAACAACCCACAAAAACAAACAAAAAAACAAAACAAAACAAAACAAAACAACAAACAACCAAAAAATACATTAGGATTTTGGAAATGTTTTCATATTGTGAACATCATCCTGAAATAAAATGTTTCTGAGCCCTCTCTTATCCCATTGAAAAGATAAATCTTTGAAGTAACTGCTTAAAGAGAAGGGATGTTTTGTTTGTTTGTTTGTTTGTGGACTTTTCATGCAGTAGAGCAGTTAAATTACAGCAAGACCCAACAGGTGACAACAAGCTGGTACTACACTGACTTCTAGTCTTCTTTAAAGAATAGACTGAGACTCCCTGCACTAGATAACTGACTTCAAACTCCAATCAAAAAGCTAATCTTAAAAATGGGGAGAAAAGGTATCAAACTAAATGCTTAAGATCCAAATTAAGTTTTTCTTGGAGTTTATATGTGTGTGTCTGTTTTGGAAGTGGATGTGATATATCCCTCAGAGTAACTGAGAGTCTGCTTTCTGCTTTTCATAAGAGTTTGTTATTTTTCTTCATCTGTTTAATTCCTGTTCTCACGGACAACTGGTATGATACCTCAGTGTCTGAACTTCTCATACTGTGAATCAATATTTGATTATATAGCCAAAGCTGAGTGAGACTGTTACATTTAATCATAACAGTTGACCATTAAAGTAGTTTTGTTAAATATTATGCATTGTGGAAACTGCTTTTCAGCAACTTAGCTTTTGGACATAAAATAGTCAAGCAGTATCAACTTTATTTTTAAAGGTACAGTGAGACATTCAGGAACCCAAGTTAGGTGTTATTTGGCATTCTGAAAATTCTGTATCTGCACTGATATCCTCAGACGTTATTGATTAAATAATTGTTTCCCTTCTCTCTTATTTTTAAATTTATTTTTGCTTAAACGGACACATGCTAGAGAAACTGTGCTAAAGGCAGAGGAAACACAAGTCAAATTTCACAAAGAAAGAAATATGAGAATTCATTATGTTAATTGTCATTAAAAAAAAAAAGGTATTTAGAGGGAACAAGGTGAGTTTAGTTTTTATATCTATACTTCAACTAAACAATGCCTTATTGCACAAGTGGTTCCACTGCTTGTAAAGTAAAACACTACTAAAATAATTATCAGAGCCTGCCTCTAAATGACAATTTACTTCTGTGTATTCATAGATGAAAATTGAAATATCATTTTCTTTACTGTTTCTTCAGGGATAGGTCATAAATTTTGAAAAACAAAGAAAGATACAAAAATTATTATAAAACATATGGTGCAAACCATTAAGATGTTTATTTCATATCAGTCAACACTTACTATGTAACCAAGTCAGAATAAATTCTCCAAGGACTGTACACAGCGTACATCCAACATTGTATTCTTTACAACTCCACAGAACGAGTGAGCCTATGAACTAAAGAAGTGTCCTGTTTTCCTCCAAACGAAATGCAGTAATATTTATTTTCTATAGATACTTTACAAATTATTGAGTGACACAAAGACCAAGATGCCAATAGTTATAACAGGCCACGATATTAAGAAAACAGGCTGGTTTCTAAACATGTCAAAGCCTGTTGAAGAAGTAACATTTAATTGCAATGCAGAGAGAGATGAAGTATACCTCACTGAAAGCAGTTAAAAGTAAAGAATCTTTAGAAAACTACAATTTTTATTTTCTTATCAAGTTCTCACAACATACTATTCATTCCTTTACAATTAAAAGACAATGCTTACAGGAAAGGGTACAATTTTGTGACCTCAGATGATCAAGTTAATGTACATATGTTCATTGAGGCCTCAGTTCAGAAAATTATACAAGCATATGCTTAACAATAAATATGTGAGTAGATCCCTGTTGAAGTCAAGGGCATTAATTGTTTAAAGCTGCACAGGTGCTTAGGCACCTTGATGAATCAAGATCCACTTTCTGAAAGTGACTGAGAAGTTCCCTGGGTAACAAATCAAGTTTGTCTCCCAGTGGCTTTACATCTCTAGTGTCCAATAAACTGAGAAATCTTTTGAGACACCTTTCATTTCTGTCTCTCTAGTGTAGTTTCTTTGGTGCCTCAAAAGGGATGAATGTTGCTTTTTCTTCAGTCTAGGAACTTCAGTCTCTACTACCTGGCCACAAAGCACATAGACATTTCATGTATTTGCAGCAGCTTCCTTCCCATCTCTTGAACTGAGCTGAAGATAGTTATATAAAGCATTGCCATACAAGTCCTGTTGCTTTGAATAGATAGATTAAAAAAAAAAACAACAAAAACCAACCAACCAACCAACCAAGGATATTATTTTTTTTTTTTACAGTGCAGTAGCTGCTAAAATTTTAGTACATTTATCTTGTATGTACTGAGTGTAAACATGGTTAAAATGAAAATGAACACCTTAGAGAGGGACTTACAGAGTACTACAATATAAGGAAGACTAGTGGCAGGGAAAGCCTTATAGATACATGTCTGGTGTCTGGTGTGTCTAGTATTGAAAATTCATACTGTTATGGAAGCTGTCATTTAGGCATGGATGTATAAGTATAGTTCCATTTCAAATTTTCAGTTTGAAGCACTTCTGAAGAAACAAACTGATTTCTCAACTTTTATTGCACACAGGCTTTTCAAGCCACAGACTGAAATGGAGGCTGAAAGTGACCAGGTGACAGACGGTATGCACACTGTAAGTGGCTACCAATGCCACCTCTGCTGGACAGTCCCAGGACAGTTCCCTGAATTCTGTAACACCTAGGTTCTCTGCCATCTTGCAAGAAATACAAATGTGTGAATGATCTGCTACTGAAATTATTTATTCCTCAAAGTCTTTCTCCCAAGAAACCTCTCTGCCCTCAGGTGTGGCAGAATGTTGATGTCATAGTTCTTAGATCTACTACCTCACAACTCTTTGAACTAACAGGAGGTGAGAAGAGATCCATTCTGCGTCCCATGGTTCCACATGAAACGGTTCTATCAAGAGAAAACCAGTTCACACACAGAGTTCAATTTAATTAGTTAAATTATTTAAAATTAAATTTAATTTTATGGAATTCTTTCTAAAAGAGATATGTTGAAAAAAAAAAGTGGATTGTAACACTACATACTTAGCATGTTATATTTAATACCTGGGAACACTATTGCAGAATAGAATAGCCAATTCTTGCAATTTCATTAAAAAAAAAAAAAGTGTGGGGTTTTTTTACTGTACCTGCTTTCTGCAGTTCTTGTAAATTCTTTTTTGTCTGAAGAAGTCTTCAGGTTTTTGTTTTTTGTTTGTTTGTTTGTTTTGTTTGTGGTTTTTTTGTTTTTGTTTTGTTTTTTTTTAATGGAAGGTTTCAAAACAGGA
>JANHGL010025572.1:11907-30804 GCA_024611195.1 Ceyx melanurus
ACTAAAAAAAAAAAATTATCTGATTATTCAAATCCTAGACAGACAAACTGAAAAATCTAGGGCAAAAGAATGGACTTGTATGGGAAACTTGCATTTCAGACATGGAAATCTATATCAGATCTTGCAAGTAGTTCAGACTAGCCCCTGTTTTATGCTTTTGTGCTGCATGTTACATGTCAGGAGAAGGAGCAGATTGGCTTGCTTTTGAAATGTAGTGTAGTGTTGTATGTGAAAGTTGAGTGTTGCCCCTTTGGGGAAGCTGTGCTTGTTTCTTTTATTAGCTGAAACTTAAGTAAAATTTACAGTGATACTCTGGCATACAGGAAAATGTTCTGTGACTTCTGGGGAAGGTGCTTGCTGCTGATACCTAACGAATGCAAATGACAGAGGTTAACAATTCCTGACCCTCTCTGTGGAGTATTTCCCCCTCTTCAGACAAAACCCAGGGATATCAGACTTACTCTGCCGGGACTTGGGGGAGTTTTAAGCCCTTTGGTAGCATGGAGTGGAATGAACAGAAATGCCAACTTCATCGTGTCACCCTCAAAGGATTTTTTTTTTCTCCCTGGAGCAGCTGTCAAGGGAACTGATGAAGTACTGACCATTTATTAACCAACAGAATTGGTAACTAATTTAAGTGGCATGCAGCAGCTCTCTGAAAACCTTCAGTATTGTGGGTATAATAATGAGTGTATCACTGCTGTTTGGGGCAGACTGCTCTCTTCATCTTTTCCTCCTCTTGAAGTGGGCAGAGGCAAACGTGGGCACTGTGCAGGAGCTGGCATAGCACAGAAATCTGCTGCAGCTCCCTGCTGTTCTGCAACTGGTGAGAGGCACAGGCAGCTTTAGGTGGCTGGGTTTGTAACAGGCACTCGTCTGCTGTCAGAACAGAGGGCAGCAGATGTTTCCATCACCAGGGGAATGGCTCAAAACCAAAACGCAGGAATTTTTAACTCCCTAATCCACTCGGTCCTGAAAGCAGTGGTAGGGATGGGCACACCTAACCCTGTCACAACCTCAGCCAGTGGCTTCCCAAAACCAAGTGGTTCTGAGTGGCAGCCCAGAGGGCACAGGGCACAACTGTGTGGGGCACTGTGGCTCTCCCTTTCTGCCAGGAGCACAGGCAATGCCATGCTGAATTCAGCATGCCTAACTGGGCAGTCACTTAGGCTGAACCCATGGGAAATTCTAACTCAGGGCTGGGTTTGAACTGTGCAGAGCCAAATGGGATTCTTTCTCCAGTAAGAGCAACAAAATGAAATCACCTCTGTTAAGCAGAGGTTCACATCCTTTATTGGAGCCTAGAGCAGGGAATCTCTTTTTCATGTAAAAGCAGGCACAGATGGTGCTGCCCACACCTCTTTCCAATCACTTTTATTCCTTAGCCTTTTTTAAAGCTAACTTGCACAGGACCTGGAGAGTTAAATTTTCTTCCCTGCCTTTTGATCTTGATCAAATTCCAAATTTAGCTGTCACCTCCTCCCGGGGGAGTGTCCAGCCCACCAGGTGCTACAGAAGTCTAGGTAACAGGTACAATCCATCCCTGGCTGGCATGAGAACTGTGGCACAGTGCAGAACCAAATGCTGAAGGACTGGAGAAATGATGTGAAAACTGTCTTGTGGTTGGAATGAAGTCTTTTACTACTTGGCCATAGCAAAGGATTCTATCTTTAATGCTAAAAAAATCATATTCAGACCCACAAGTGTAAAGCTTTTTTTTTTTTCTTCTATTTTTTTTTTTCATAGACAAACCATTTCAACAAGAAGCAAAAAAGTGTTTTCACCCAACAGCAGGCACTGTCAAGATTTTAGCAGTAGCTAATGTGCTGTAATGGGTTTGTACAGAGGAGGGGTAATGGATGTAGCCCACATCCTCCTGTAATGCTCCTTTGTGGCATACAGTAGGATGTAAAAATGGCTGTCTCATATGCCTTTTCTCAGATGCCAGTCCAATAAATACTCTGGGAAGCTTGGGAGATATAAGCAGAAAAGAAGATCTTAATTTTATTTAATCTTGATCAGGACTGTGTGTGAGGCATACTAGACAAGATCAGGGTATGCCCAGAAGCAGAGTCTCAGGCAGATAACACACTTTAACAGAAAACCAGGTTACTTACAAATTTCAGATGCTTCCAGGGTTCAGTGATGTCTTGGTATGACAAATTTCATTATCTGACCACATGCAGAATCTGGGCAACAAAGCCCTGCCAAAGCTGCATCTATTTCCAGTTTTGGTGAATATCTGACTTCAGAGTCAACTCCAGTTGTATGAAAATCATTTGCCATCATTCCGGGAGACCCTGTCCCTTTGACAGCCTCTCAGAAATATTACAAGTCAGTGTCTAACTGTTGAGAGATGGAGTTCTGCCTTCAAAGGAGCCTGGAATAGTCACATCCAGAAAGGTGTGGTGGAGGCCAAGGTGTCTTTATTACAGAGTTCAATGACTGCTAGCACATTGTGTCTTCTGCCAACTCCATTAGCTACTTGCTCTGAGAAGCATTTGACAAAAAAAAAGTCCATTTCCTTCTTCAAACACACTACAAATATCCATTTAATTATATTTCTACACAAATTCCATATGTTGACAAGCTTGTATTTGAGAAAAAACAGCATTTCCCAATCCTGTATTTGATTTTCTCTGTTATGGGCTAAATCCAATTGCCTAGATGGGAATAAACCCTGGTAAAAAAAATGGTATTTATCTTTTTTAATTATGCAGAACACCCACAGCTCAAAAAAACATCCAAGTGGAATAATGCAGCCTCAGTACCCATCCTAGCAAATAAATTCCAGATTAAATGGGCCCCGTGCTAATAGCCAATCTGATCATTTCTTTGGTTAAGGAAAGCTACTGAAAAACTTTATAGAGCATTAGGGTGGTTTTTGTGTTGGTTTTGTTGTTTTTGGTTTGCTTTCTGGTTTGTTTGTTTGTTTGTTGTTGTTATTTCCTTCAGTGTTTGTCTTGCACAGTTTTTCAACTATAGAGAATGCCCATAAATTGGTGAAGACAACAGAGGAAAATGAGAGTTCTTCTGGACTGCTCCTTTGCCTGTAGATGATGAATATTTATTTGATTCATCTAATCCATCTCCATCCCCACTGAAGGCAGAGGGCTTTGGTGGCTTAGCTGCTGGCTGAGCTCTGAATAAAACTGTCCAGTTGTGTTTTCCCTTTCCTGGCTCTGGAGGCTTACTGCAAGCCAGATATTGGTAAGACTGGCTCTTGCTGCCCATTTGCTCTTCAGAAGTCTCCTCTCCCTCCTTGTGAAATAAACACATTGTGTTGTAGAAAAGGGGATTATGGGCAGAGGATTCTGTTTTCCTCTTATCCAGCTAGTAAGCAAATTAACAATATTGGCTCACACCACATACAATTAATGTGTAAATAACCTTTTTGTCCCTTTTTAATTCTAGTTTAGTTTGATTTAGAACAGCTTTTTTTGCCCGTCAATCTATTTCTCAACCTTGTTGTCTTTAATCTGTTACTGACTTCTTGCTGCTAAGTAGGCAACAGTCATTTCAGTAGCCTCGTATAACACAAATGATATAGTCTCATTGTAGCCACTTTTATCTCATTAATTTACCTTTTGAATCTGCTGCTGTTTGTCTGTCATTAAAAAAAGGATTATGCTTAATCCATCTGATTTGTTATTTTCACAATCCCTTTGCCTTTATTTAGTAGATTTCTTAAAAGACAAAAGATTTATGGACCATGACAGCTCCCATGTTTGCATTAGGCACATCCAAAACAATTTCTAAGTGGAAAAACAGTTGCACACCAAAGCACAAGCTGTCCAGTCATTATCTGGAAAACTTCAGCTGTTGTAATCTTTTCTCAATTAGAGAGGATTATTTTGGTGCCTTGTGGAACTGGGATATCAATTAGCTGAATCAATAGTTTAATCCAGTGTGCTAATTCTGATCTCCTAGTCACACAAACACCGTCTAAGAATTTTAGTCAAACCTCCCTTCATGTGTTCTATCCAAATTACCTACTTGTGTGTCAGTGAGCACTGGTAGATCATAGTGGGTGAGAATTAGGACTTTATTTGACATCACTAACTAGCCACTGCCCATCACTGGCACTGTGGGATTGTTCAGTTGCTGGCACAGAATATGTCCTATTTTGGAAGAATCCAAAGAAGAAAACCTGACTATTGAATAAAAACACACATTTCACAGAGTTTTCCCAGATAATTACTTGTTCTAAAATCCTAGGGTTTTTCTTTTTGGATTCACGGAAGTTCTTGCAAATAAATTGCTGATGAACTGAATGTACATGAAGGGCTAATTTTGACCTCCTTGAATAATGATAGTGCTAACTTGAGACTTTCTTTTGGTGCATATGTTAATGAATGACTAATTTGTAGCCTTCTTTCATGCTGCAGGCAGCCAAGTGACATTTTCCTCCTAAGCATAGCTCTAAGATTACCTATCCCTTCTAATCACCTATCAAGAGGGTTCTGTGATGGAATGTTGAAGAATGGTGCACTGAGGTATATTTCAAGGACCTGTGTATAGCACTTGGTACATTTTTCTTTTGAAGCACAGTTCTACAGGTTCTGTCAAAAAGAACTGAATGCTCAGCAGAGGTGCCATTTTGACAGGGAAAAAAAAAAAGCAAACCAAAAATGAAAAAAAAAAAAAGAGACTAATTTGTGAATTTTTGATGAAACAAAAACTTTGAATTTCAAGCTCGTTATGGTTACTTGTAGTATGTCTCTCATCTCTTGGAGCTGGAGAAAGAGAAGGTTTGGATATGCTGTTAAGCTACTGGAGCAAAATTATGGCTTAACTAAGATTCTTAATTTTCATTAATTATGAATTATTAAAATAATTAAGAATAGAAGAGAACTACTTCTATGATGACCAGATAACTAAAAGGAAAATATATCTGGCTAGTGGTTAAATTTGAAATTCTCTTTGAAAGACTCTTATCATTTTGGATTCATATGCTCACACCTCCACATTAATGATTTATCAGCACATTCACACACAGAGGAAGCCTCAGATTTGTATGAAGGTATTTCTCCATGAATATTTGTTTTGAGTCCTGTCTCAGCTGCTTCTCTTGCTTGGTTGGCTTTGCTTTTTGTTTGTTTGGGGTTGGGTTTTTTTGTACTTTATAGTTACCAGGGAAAAAATGGCAAAAAGAAAGGAAAAAAAAAAAATAAGTGCAAGGTTAGACATAGGTATTCTTTCCATGGAGCTTGAAAGATGGACTTTGAATACATTAATTACCTATTGGGCTTTTTTTTGGATTGAATAGTATTATGACAGCCACAGCAATCAACTTTCAGCATTAACATTTTCAATTTATTTTTCTAAGTTAGTACATAGGAGACATTTAATTCTATTATAAATTATACAGAATGGGCCACAAAACTTGTGAGAATAATATTATGGTATCTTAAAATATTTGACTATGATGAAACTCAAAGTGCAGACAACAAATTATGAACAACAAATAATTTGCAAGCATTCCTTAGGCTGCCACAGTGCTTAAAATATGTATTTCTAAATGATTAACTGATTATGGAGTGAATAATGATATATGACCCGTCCACAGACAGATATTTACTGGTATTAATAGATTACTGTAGATAATTCTCTCCAGTCATTCCTGTGTTGGACAGGATTTAAACTAATAATTAGTATTATTAAGTGTTTGAAATCCACTGAAGATGCCCTTAGAGCATCTAAGCACCCTCTGAAGTGAGTTCTTAGTTTAGTCTGTTTCTTTCAGGGTTGGTTTATGTGTTTATTACTAGTATTTGCAGAATGGTCTTGATGGTGTTTCTCTTTTTTAACCAAAAATACTACCCTAGCCCTTAGAGGCAGCACACAATTATTTGTTTTTCTGTAATATATTTTTATGGTTAAGCTTAATCTTTATTAGTATTTGTAACTTTCCTGCAAACAATTCTCAGCACATAATTAGATTGTGTTGACTGCTGCTTCTTGTTCCAGCTGATGATTAGAAATTGTTCTGAATTCAAAACATTTCCATCTCAAGGACAAAAAAAAACCCCAAAACAACAACAAAAACCCCAACAACAATAACAAAACAAAACAAAGAAAAGCAAAAAAAACCCAAAACCCCAACATTCACAGACTAATATGTGGTTGGATCCTGTCCCCTAACTTTTTGAATGTTTTCAATAGATGCCTCTGGGCACGCTAATAAATAGGAGAGATAAAGAAAACGATCAAAAGCCAGCTGAAATAGCTGCAGAAAAGCAATCAAAACCATTTGCCAGTGCTCTGGAAAATTAGACATTCATTACCAAGTCAGTGCAGAGTGCAACAGTGCAGCAGTAAGATCACTTACATACAAAAATGAATTTCTTCATAAGGCTTCCTTTCTAAGCTGAACATTTATGTAAAGGCCAAATATTCTCCAAAGAGATGAAATTCACCTGGGTCTCAGTCTCTGGTATGACTTCAGCAAATGAAAAGTATTGAATCCTGAGTGTTCCAAGCTACTGAAAGTGAGCCATGATCTGAGCAGGGAGAAGCACTAAGAAAACCTTGCAGTGCTGCCATGGGAAGTCATGTTCACCTGCAGAGTGAAGGCGTAGGGGGTTTGTACAGAAACTAAAGATGAATGTGTAAGAGGTGGAGGACCCTGGCATTTCAGTCTGGTACTAACCCTCTCTAGATCCCATGCCAAGGCTCCTTGTCCCCACGAGTGAACTTGTAACTGAGAATGTGAGGAGGAGCAGAAGGGGAAAACCTTATGGTGATGGTGAAAAAGTCTTTGAAGAGAGCATGAGGCTCCCTGTTCCCAGTGTGAATGACAATGGGTGGAAAGACAACATCAGTTGGCTACCTGGCTGAGATGCTAGGGAGCAAAGAGAGGGTTGTTCAGACTTTTATCACAGCCTGTCTTGGATGGACAGCCCAGCAGGCTAAGGAGTTTTGCACTATTGCTTTTGTTGGTTAATGGAGGAACGTGGCCACTTCTAGACATGAAAAAGACTTGCCAGCAGTTCCTGAGGGCTGCCAGAGGGCTTCTGGCTGCTGGGCAACTGAAAGAAAAGGTCTGTGGATGACCCAGTGCTAGGTCTCCTGCTGCCTTGGAGCTCTGCCTGACTGCAGCTGGGTCCTTCATGGACAGAGGCACTCCTGTTCAGGGCTGTGAAAGACTCCTGCAAAAGAAATCTTTCTCATTTTCTGGGATTCCAAGTCTATACCAAACACTTAACAAAAAGGAGTACAGCAGAGCACCTAAGGAGGCTCTGCTAGAAAACTAAGATAGCTGAGTATTACTGCAGTGCTGTTGTTTGCTGTCTGTTTAAGGGAAAACTTCAACTTTTTTTCCCACTTGTTGTGCCAGTTACAAGTGTGTGAGGTCCATTGTATTCTTTTTATTTGGTTTTACACAACAGAACTAGGGCAGTGGTACCTTTCAAAGCAATTTGTTCTCTTACAAAGTGAGTTAATTTTCTATTATTACCATTATTAATCCATTTCTGCACTTCCAGTCATAAGCTTGCAAGTTTTTTTCTTCCCAGAAAGCTTTTCCCCGTGTGATTTTCAGGTTTTTTTGTTTGGTTGGTTTGGTTTGTTTTGGGGTTGTTTTTGTTGTTGTTTTTTTTTTTTTTGGGGGGGGGGTGGTTGTGGGGTTTTTTTGTTGTTAATTTGGTTTTGGTTTTTTTTCTGAAAAGTATATATTCCAAACTTCTGATTATTATTTTTTTGCCTGAGCTACCTGTAAACCATGATAAAGGCAGACTGTACTGATGCTGGACTGAAGTCTTTCACTAGAATTCCTATTGGCCTCAGGATGCTCTCCCTCCATTTGATTTTTGGGTGGTTAGCATATCCAGGCTGACACCAGTGATTAGAATTTACCTAATAGATAGGTAAATATGTGGTATCTACCTGTATATATTGGCTCCTTGACGTGCCCATGTGAAAATCCACTGTGAAACTGTTGAGGAAGACAGAGAATATGATCCGTGTCTTGCCAGAAGCAGGTAAATTTGGATTCTATTTGGAGTTTTGGATTCTTAGAGTAACAATTTTGGGGCAAGGGATATGTGCTCATGATCTGCCCACTTCAATTATCTCACTTTAACAACACCAGGGAAAAAAAATCTTATTGTTTTATCTTTATTTATATTTTTATTATTTATTATTAATTTTATTATTAATTTTATTTTAATTTTATTTTTTGTTTAATTAACAGAAGGATATTGGAACAAGCCTAAGATTTGTGAATACCTTGACTCTCAGAGGAGGACTTAGCTATTTGTCACTCAGCAATTCTCATGTAATATTGGAGAGCTTGGAATGATCCAGTTCTCACTGTCCAAAACAAAGGGAAACTGCTTTGTGGAGCTTCCCTGAGCAAACTTACCTTCTCTTTAGAGTGTTAGATGGTCAAACCCTCTCCATGCAATAACATGCAATAATCTGGATTCATTTTTTCTAACACCTACATTCAGGCTCTAAAAGACACTCTGAAGGGCAAGTGCAGTCAGACCCCTTCCTCCTTCACCTCCACAACTGCCTTCAAGCACAAGCAAAAAAACCAAAACCAAACAATTAAGCTTGATTTCAGCAGTTTATTAATTGATGTCCTCTTCTGATGGGCCCATGGGATGGGAGAGTGTTGCATGACAGATTTCATGGGACCTTAAGGCAACACATGTGCACCTAGCCTGTTCTTAGGACAGGAGACAAGGGGGAAATGTGCTTTTGTGGGCTGTCTGCCTCATCCAACCATCCATGGTGTGATCCACGTGAGTGAATAACTCCTGAGAGCACCACAAAATACTGCTTAGACTGTATGGAGTCACAGAACCGGAGGCTGAGTGGCTATAAACACAGAGGAAGTTCACTACTAACCTCTAAAGACTATTACAACTGGAATGTCTTATTGATGTTATGAAACAAAAGCATAACAGTAAAAAACTAGAGCCAGAGTGTGCATTTGGCTGAGTATAAGGCACACAGCAGCCTGTTGGCAGTTTCATTTCTACCTGAATTACTGGAGTCAGGAAATAAGCCAGGAATGTAAAAAGCTGAATGAAAGGATGATGTGTTTAAAGATCTCTGATAACCTTGGTGTAACTTTAAAGCCTGTAAGGAAATAAGTACCTGAATAAAGAAATAGAACTTTCAGGTTACACAGGAGTATTAGGAGATTTTGACTTTTTCACATCAATATGACTATTTGGATCACATCATGCAGAAAAAAAAGGTTTGTGTCCATATGGAAATCAAAACACTAGTCAAGACCCATGCACTTAAGTCAAGAACCCAAACTTAAGTCAAGACCCATGCATTCAGTAAAGCATTTTTTATCATGCTATATTTATTATTTAGCATATTTTGTATTCTAGGCAGCATACCATACTTGTTAGACATATCTATAAATAGATGTTTTCTCATTTTAAATGAGCAAGAGCAAAACCTGTGTGTTTAAGTTATGGCATTCGCATTACGTAAGCATAGAAATCACTTTTCAAGTCAATTTTTAATCTAGTTTAACAGTGCTTTAATTCTGACTTTCATGGAACGATGTCAGGTTGAACTGTTTGGATTGTTGTTCTTTGCAAATGATCATTCCTCATCATACAAATGCTCGATGGCTTGCTCTGTTAATTTCTGAGTTTCAAAAAGACAGGTAAGATGGATTTGATTTTTAAAAGCTTATTTGGAGGTAGGAGAAAAGATAAGGAAAAAGTAACCTCAGCCTGGTTACCTTTTGCTACCTCTTTTGGCCAGTGGACAGTCAGGTATTTTTTTTCCCTTGGCACTTTGCTGGTCATACCTGATTTATGAGGCTGCTTTTTGGTTTTGGTCATTATCAAGAGCAAGCTTCAGAGAAGGAAAAGTATCATTTCAATAGGAAGCCTGAATTTTCTATTTTCATGCTTATTTTGGGAAAAACTCTTACCATTTCTCCTGCTTCCTTCCTTTCTAATTTTGAGCAGTTCTGTGTCCTTGAAAATCATCCCTTCTAATGACAATAAAAGTTTGGCAATTATCAGCGTCCTCTCCCAGAGTTCTGTTAAATAAGAAAATGACATGAAAAATAATTGCAGTCATTCAGGTGATGTAAGTTATGACAATGCTAGGGATCTTCAGGTGTTCCAGAGAATTAGAGAGCTCTTCAGGCACATTCATTGATTGAGAGAAGTATTCAGGTTAGTTTTTAACTGATGGCAAGAAATGAATTGAGAAGGCTTGAGCTTAAATCATGAAAAAAAATACAACACTGAAAGCTCAGTATTAAACATTATTTCTCCAGTTTATTTAATATTTTTTATGTGTAAAATACTGGAAGCTTTTTCTCCTCAAAACCCCTTTGATTCCACTAATAACACTTTCAAACAGCAGATGTGTATCTCTAAGTACAAAATTATTAACTACAAATGCATTTTGAGAAAGTGGTTTACATGACTAACGTGTGCTGCCTGGAACCTGAAGTATTACACAGAATTAGAGTGTCAGGGGCTGGAAGGGAGCTAGAAGATCATCTAGTCCAACCCCCCTGCCAGAGCAGGGTCACCTAGACCACGTCACCCAGGAACAGATCCAGGGGGGGCTGGAATGTCTCCAGAGCAGGAGACTCCATTGGCTCGAGTCTTGAAGTGGTTGACACTGGGGATTGTCTCTCCAAACTGCTGAGAGCAACCCCTGGATTGTTCTATGCCCAGTACAATCTGGGCTGTGATTTTTCAGAGCTATTGAACACCTTTAGCTTCCTTTCCTGGCTTACAGGGGACACCTTAGGAAGTCTGGATTTGATTTTGGTCTCCTTATGATTCAAAGGAGCATTTGTTCTGCTGTTTGGATGAACTGCACCTCAGCGTGTTACATATTTTCAGATCTGGATTTATATTGAGGTTATGAAGTCTCCTTATAACCTCCAATATTTACATCTAGGGAACTGGCATCCACCCATATCTCAGACAGCATCTCTTTGTTCCATCCACCAGCAAACCTTGTGTGCAGCAGTGTAATTGTAAATTGCCAGATTCTTTGATTTATAATCCAAAGCCAGATATTTATCTCCATGTAAGCCATTTTATCTAGATATTCAAAGAAAAACACAAACTCTGATTTACTTGTGCAAAAGCTTCTGGAACATTTCAAAGTAATTTAGATTGACATTTACAACGCTGTCTTATTAATTGCCATTCAGATTCTCCAGCCATGATGGAGTTTAGAGGTAATACCATAAGGACGTGCTGGAAGTTCAAAGGAAATATTCAGACTTTCTGAGTTCAGGATGGTGGAACTTAAGATACTTAAGCTGTAAAACTCCATATGTGTTGATTCCAGATGTAGAATGTAAAGATTAAATGTGCTGTGCTATTAGTTTAAGTCTAATGTAGAAATAGATTGAGGCTTTTGGGGTATTTTTTCCTTGACCATCAAGTATATTGAGCTTGACAGAAAGCCCAAAACCAAGATTTATTTGGTATTCCCAGATTTAGGAAGATGGGTAAGGCCTAGTCTGCAGTTCTGGGGAGACAATGCAAGATGCTGTATTTTTCCACCTTAGCTTCCCATTGATCCTGAAAGTCTCATCTGGTGGAACTTCCATTGCATCCCACAGTTGAGAGGAAAAAAAAAAGGCATCTTGCAAGGCATTTAAAATACAGAACCCTCATTTGACTCTGCTGTTTTGAATTTCCTGAATAGACAAAAAATATGTGGGGAAAAAAGGAGAATTTAATGATCTGGCCAAGCGGCCAAGTCACCACGGTGCCTTGTGTGAGATGTCTCTGCATGTGGGATGCTGATAGAAATGCAGCTGCAGCAGTGGGGGTTGCCAATCAGAGGGAAGTTATGAATCCTGAAGTGAAAGCAGGTGGAAAACAGTCTGTTGGGAAGCTCGGAAACTGCTGCCAACACCGACAAGTGCTCTGATCACTGTGATTTTTAACTACAATTAAAAGAACAGTAAGGTTATCATAACACTCTTCTACACACGATGAGAAGGAGGGTGAGTAGCAGCAGGGCAATGAGATAACAAGCAAGTCTGTGATACCCTTATTGATGACTGAATTATGATAGACTGAAAACTTGATCTTTTTTTTTGCTAGTGATAGCACAGTTCTGGAATGGAAGCTTTGGTGAACGCCAGAAGCCAGCAATGTTTTGTGCTTTTCAAATGTGTTTGCAAGCTTTGGTTACACATTGTGAAGTCCTGTGGCATAAGTCTGCTTCCATTAGTGCTTCCAGTGGTGGAGCTGAGAGCAAGAGTAATGCCTGGGATTAGGAAAGAACAGTGATAAGGAAGGGCACTGCACAGCTCTGCTTTACTCTGGATAACTGCCAGTCTCTAGTGCTCTGTCATTCTGTACTGAGAGAACATCTCAGCAAGAGTTCCACCTCCTCTCTGTAAACCTAGTAGTTAAGCCAATTAAAAGTGCACAGAATCAGCTGTAGCATGTCCTTCTAATGTATACTTTTAAATTGAATTAATATCCTTCAAGCATGCTGGAGCAGCATGTACTTTATTAATCAGGCACCAAGTAGCTGTGACCAACTTTATTTCTTTTCTCATTTCGTGACATTTTCAAGTAGAAAGGAAAAGGAGAACTGCCTTTTGAGCAACTCAGGTAGGAAAGGTTTCAGATATTATAAGATGTGTCCTCTAATTTCACTGGTATTTTTGCAGTGCATTGTAACATCGTGGTGTCTGGGAGGCAGGACAGCTCAGAAATGATGAGAACAGTGGTAGTAGCATTGGAGAAGAAACATACCCATATATATGTCAGTGCACTCTACATATAAAAAGATAGTTTCAAGGGAGGCTAAATGCCATAAACTTTGAACCAATAAAAATGAGTGGCTGGATTAACTCAGTTTTCAGAAAAATAATTTAATGTAGCTCTTTTCTGTATTTGCCTGCTTGCAGAGTTGATATTTCTCATTTGCAGCAAGCCACTGTGTGCCATGGAGTGGTGAGGAAATGAAGCAGGAGAAACTGAGCTGAGACTTGTGAAATGGGCAAATATTGAAATTAGGAAAGGCAAAGACTTCAGCAGCATCCTCTAAAATATTATATATTTAGGGAAGTATTAGGCCGGTGGCAAATCTACTCCTGGGATGTGTAACATACTGCCAAACTCAGAAAATGAGAAAATCAATCTGATGTCAGTTCCTGACTGGCTTTGCTCTCTCTCTCTCTGAGTATGTATTTACTTATGAAAGTACAGGTCCTCGAGTTGGTTGTGAATAAACATTAATTCCTTGCCCTCACTGTGTTTCCACCAATTTATCCTGATTGACAGATTGGCCTGGATTTAGTGGAAGCAGCAATAGCAGCCATTTGTCCTCCATTCTTCTTCCTAAGAAAAGTATTGTAACAGCTGAGAAGCTGGTAAGTCATTGGAAAAGGCAAATAAAATACTGGTCTTGCCTACAGAGCTTATTCATTGGAGCCACTGGTGTTTCCTCTACTGCTTCCTGCCTGGTGGGAAAATCTCCCATGCTGCTTAAGCAACATGCAGATCACTGACATCCAGGATTGAGTGTAGTCATATTTTCTTCACTGAGAAAGAAATCAAGGTCACCTCACAACAAAAAGTTTTGCTTTTGCCGTGTATTTGGGAGGAGGTCGATTGGTTGCTTTGGGGAATGAGATCTTTTTTCTTCATTTTTTTTCAGACTGTTCTTGCAAGTCAAAAGCCAATAATTTATTTTTTTTTAAAAAAAAGGCAAACAGAAAGTGCCTTTATTCTGCAACTGATGACAGAAATTGTCAGGCAGGGTTCCCAGTGGCTCAGAAGCAGAGATGAATCCATCCAGGATCCTAGAAACACTGCTTTTCTCCAGCAGAAGTTTGCATCACCCCTGTTGCAGACAGAATAGGCCAGGGTCAAGAATTTGACATTTATCAGCACAACTTTATTTCCTCTGAGACAGCTCCAGGGAGACCTTTTTGAGGCCTTTCAATATGTGAAGGGGGTCTGTAGGAAAAATAGGGACCTGTTGTGATATGACAGAGTGAGACTTTTAAAATAGAAGAGGGTAGATTTAGAATGAATTGCTTACATTGTTTTGTTCCTGTGCTTTTGCTTTGGTTTACAATCTGCCCCAACATCTTCTGTCCACTTACTTAACACACAATTATAGTGAGGATTCATTTTGTTGGCAGCTCCAAGTTTTCTTTTTCATATCCTACTTGAAAGTGCTTGCTCACAAGATGGTATTCTTGTTAAGTTGGAATTGTGCATCCTATGGGTGCAATTCTCTGCTCTTCTTTTTCCATTTTTGTTTTGTTGGTGTTCTATTTTTGTCCTGTTGAGTGATGTACAGTTGCCTGAAACTTTAAATGGACAAAGAAAAAAAAAAAAAGATCTCTTTCTTAAGTGTTTAAACACATGAAGTAATTTCTTACACGTATTACTGTAACTTATAGCTGTAAAAATAAACTCTCCAGGTACTTTTAATGATGCTTGTGTTGTATTTCAGTATTCAGAGTAAAGAGGACTTCAGATTCAGCTGAATGGGAGCTCCCATTAATGTAAAAGCCTTGCAGCTCCAAATCTTTTGGTAATAGTAGGAGCAAGGAAAGGTAAAAGAAAGGGAAAAAGGAGATGCAGTAGCACTTTGCACATAAGTGCATTCATACACTTGAAATGCATTTATTTTTGAATAATGTTCTGAAGCTTCAGCAGAGGGGGAAAAAATAAGAGAAGATAAACTGTTACTCATTTACCAACTGGAGACCTCATTTTATCACATTTAGGAACCATTGTTGCACCTGCATTTCCTCCACATTAGAAAGTCATTCTCTCTCAAAGGGAAAAAAATGCATATGTATTATTTTTGAAAAGGAGACCATATTCTACACTCAGCCCAAGAGAGGGGAAATCTAGATGTATTCAGGGGTGATCCATATTGCTTGACCTGGAAGTTGGTCCAGAAGTACCGTGGTGAGGTTTTCTGCTTCAACTGATTGCTGTAACAGTTAATTTTGATATATATTATTCCATGTCCTCATTTTCTTCATCTCTCTTCATCTTCTCCAATCCACAGGAATTAGAAACTCCACAGAAATTAGAAAAGCTTTCAGGTTGCATTTTTTTATTAATTTCATTGATTCTTTCTCCCACCAATACTACTTTTCTTCATTTATTTTATTTTTTTTAATACCAAAGACTGCCATTTGAACCACAGAAACCCATAAAGTCTTTTTTTGCTTCATTATACTCTGAGCTGGCTATTCCTCTGTGCTTCTTCTGCACACAAAACACATTTATAGCCTTCATTAGTTTGAGTGTGGGTCTATAAGTTCCTGCTTCATTCCTTGCCCAAACGTTGGAGAAACCACCAGTTCCTATCAGACTGTTAAGCTTGTTTAAAGAGATGTTCAGTAAAGGGCTTTCTCCCTCACAACTCTGCTTTTTTTCCTCTTCTGTGAGCCTGTAGCAAAGTTGTAATCCTTTTAGAATGCCTCCTTTAGCACAGTGATCTCCAGGAGGGAGCATGAAGCCCAGTAGCATTTTCAGCACGAGGTCTGGACTAGCACAGTGCTTCAGCAAAGACTCTGTTAACATCTGTTTGGCTGCTTCTCGTGATTTAGGGCTCAGTGGGAACTCCTCTGCCAGGGGGAAGGGTTTCAAGTCAGGTCAAGTGAAAAATATCCTCTGCCCCAGCTCACGACACGGAGGGTTGTTTTCACTCAGTTGTTTTTTCCACAAGCTGAAGCACAAAGTCATCTGGGCTGAAAAACATGTGTTGTTGATTGTGCGTGAGAGATGGGTATTCCATGGGTGGAAGGCAGCAGTGCCATTCACCTCCTCACTCCTTCCAGACAGTAGTACTTGCAGTGAATCCTTCTCTGAACCAAAAGGTTATGCTGATATATCTTAGTCATTAATAGGTATTCTGTTCTTTAAACAGAATCAATTATCTTGCCTTGTATTGGTGATTAATCATTTCTGCTCAACTGCAGTGGGCTTTCCCATTCAAAGAAGAAACAGACAAGTAAAACTGGTTATGGGTTCAATTGATATAAAGTTGGCCATGTGGCAGCTTCAATTAGACCAGAACATTTCATAATTCAGGTCTTAGGTTTCCTTTGTACAGGATGGAAAGGTTCGAAGTCTCTGTATAGACTCCAGAGAAGGATGGAGTGATATTTATTTTAATGTTATTATTTCTACACGTCAAGAACTGGTTGTTTGTTTAAGGTGGCTGAAATAGAGCTAAGCACTACTGTTAATATTTGCCTTTCAGCAGGTTTGACAGTGACCTTCCTCTCCCAGTTCACCAACGTGAAATTAAAAGATGGAAGGAAAAAAGTTGTGAGTTCTTGAAAAGGGCTGGCTTCAAAAGTCATGCAGTAATGCTCTGGCTGGATTTTCAAATGGGGCTTGTTAAATTTATGATCACTAATAACATTTGTAGTTACAGTATGCAAGCTAAGATAAGGCTGCTCTAATTTCATGCTTCAGGAGCTGAGATGATTGCCCACGGGGGGTCAGAAAGGATATTTTCCCTCCATGCATATACAGCACTACACGACTGATTGGGACCCATAATCACCCACACACCCAAAAAACATGCCTAGCTTGAAGCCCATGCTTAAGTGAGATGCTGAGCTGGAGCTGCCAAGCTTGCTATTACCATGGGTAATACTAATGTAGCATCTTCAGTTTCCAAATCCTCTACAAACAGTGAACCAAATTCTGCTCGTGGTGATAGCAAGTCCCTTCAGTTCTGTCTGGTGTTTCCAACATTGCCAACGACTGATTGTGTTGTCTGATTTGTCACCAAACATTGAATTCTGTAAACTTCCCCAAAAGGACTTCATATGCAAAACATAATACCAAGACACCTGAAAGACTTTGGACTTCCCCACTAAAATGATCATAATTAGCTTTCCCTAATAACTTTTGAATTTCTGAGAGAACGAATCATTGGTGATCAAAATAGATTGTATATATGAGATCTATATGTTTACCACTCATGTAAATGAACAAGCAAATTAAAATTAGAATCCTTATCTAAAATGGCAATGAGGAAAAAATAGTGGAAAGGATAGTAGAAACTAGCCTTTGATTTCAAAGAGGTTGCATAGATATGTCAGGAATTTAATATAATGCTGAACTCTTAAAATATTTTTACAAGCTGCTTAGAGCAAGTATTTCACTATTTCCATTCAACTGGTGGAGAAAATAAGGCAAATGTAATTAAGCAAATAGGTCAAAACCTTTGAGTGTTTTGCAGAGATTGTGTTGTTTGCCAGAAAAAGAAGGTAATATTTGATCTTTCTTAAATGGCTGGTCCTGACTGTTCACATGGGAAGAGAAAGTCATATCTCTGTTAATTTAATATGAATATAGAATGAATGTAGATGTTTTCATATTTATTAATTTTACACAAAAGCTGTACTGTACTGTTGGGTGGTATAAGTATAACAACATAAAATATCTTTGCATAGTTATAGGGAGAAATTTTAGCAGTTCTCGTCCAGTTGGGTTTGTGATAGATATGATGAAGTTTAGAAATGTTGACATAATAAATCACAGTGATCCTTTGACCAAGTACCTGCAGCATCTCTGTTTCCCAGTAGCCCAGACAGCTGGCAAAACACAGAATTTTCCTGGTTGCATCATTCAGTCTTCGGATGCAAAAAGCATCCAGGAGAGAGATACACCTTGTCCAACTTTTTGTTTGATAGGAACTAATTTTTTCTGTGTCGGATTGCTTGATGTTTTGTCTCTGTAATCCTTTATTTCACCCATATGCTTCTGTGGCTAGAGCCCTGGGCTCCTCCAAATAGCAAGAATGCAGCTTAACACTTCCTCATTCTGTTTATTTTAGTCTCATTAAAATGCAATGTTTAGTTGCTTCAAAAGCTAAAAATTTACAAACATGAGTCAGATGGCCAGGCAAGCCAGATGCCATGGCAGAAGCAGGACACACCTCTTCACTCTACCCCTGAGGGACAGCAGGAGAGTAGCATGGGAGTCATTTGTGTGCCCTCAACCTTTGATCCATTCCTGCATTCCCCTGCACCATGTGATGTCAACTGGATTATCCAGACAAGGCAAAAATGATCCTCTGAAACTCCTTCCTCCAGAATAGCATGCTGGAGGAACCATACTGGTTGAAAATGACTTTGGAGTCTTCTTTGAATTTTATTTTCTCAGCTCTATGATCTGTGGCAGGTTAAGAAATAAGCTCATTTCCACATATGGATGTTATCAGTGCATTATCAGCAAAGCAGCACATCACCAGGTGCATTTTGGCAAGGGTAGGAGTAGAGGCCTTGGTGAGCATACTGGAGCTATTCTTGCAGCTGCCTGCCTTTCCTAATCAATTCTTACTTGCCCTTTATATTTGCACTTTCTGAGTCTCTTAAGAGCAACCAGGATACTAACAGGTCTCTGGCTGAGATAGAACCCATTCCACAATTTACTGGGAGAGAACGGCAGGTACCGTATTTCCAGTGTACTGCAGGCAACAGCCTTATATTAAACCATACAAAGAAATTAGTGAAACTAAAATTCAGTGTCTCCCTAAATGTGTTGATTTAGGCTGGTCCAATTTTGAGCAATTTTCTTAGCAAGCAGCAGTGCTTATTCTCAGTAGCAGCCAGTCATTTATTCCCATTAGGGCAACATGGGGTTTTGAAGCTAAAATGTAGTAATGTGACAGAAGCCAATTACCTACTGCATGCATGGCTACATGGGTAGTGGGGACCACATGCCACCCATCCCAGCAGTGATTCTGTCCATTGATTAATCCCTAGGAAGAAAGGTTATAAAAGGCCCAACAGGGATCTCTGTGTAGTAAGGCCTATTTTAAAGTGGCTTAATTGCCAGTAGCCAACTGGGAGTGCAAGGTCTGTTTGTTGGTATTTTTGGTTTGTGGAATTTTTATTTTAAAATTATTATTATTATCATATTTTTT
>JANHGL010025572.1:35582-55606 GCA_024611195.1 Ceyx melanurus
TAGACCAAGTCACCCAGGAACAGATCCAGGTGGGTCTTGAGTGTCTCCAGAGCAGGAGACTCCACAACCCCCCTGGGTAGCCCCTGCCAGACTCTGGCACCCTAACTGGGAAAAAATTCCTCCTCATGTTTACATGAAACATCCTATGCCTCAGCTTCCACCCCTTGTCCCTTGTCCTGTCATCAGGCATCACCAAGCAGATCTTGGCTCCATCCTCCTTGCACTTACCCTTTATCTATTTATAAACATTGATGAGCTCACCCCTCAATCTCCTTTTTTCCAAGCTACAGAGCTCCAGCTCCCTTAACATTTCCTCAATGAGAGAGATGCTCCACTCCCTTCAGCATCTTTGTGGCTCTGCACTGGACTCTCTCAAGCAATTCTATGTCCCTCTTGAACTGGCTGGCCCAGACCTGGACACAATACTCCAGATGCAGCCTTACCAGGGCAGAATAGAGGGGCAGGAGAACTTTTCTCCACCTACTAGCCACATCCCTTTTAATAAACCCCAGAATGGCATTGGCCCTCTTGGCCACAAGAGCACACTGCTGGCTCTGGGTAGCCTCCCATCAACTAGGACCCCCAGGTCCTTTTCCCCTCCACTGACCTCCCCTTGGTAAAGCCATGGTGAGTGCTCCTAATGACCCCCTTGTCCTTGATACGCCTAAGGACAGCACCAAGGATAAGTTGCTCCATCACCTTTCTGGGGATGGAGGTGGGGCTGATCAGTCTAGAGTTACCTGGGTCAAACTTCTTACCCCTTTTGAAGATTGGGGTGATGTTTGCCCTCCTCCAGTCCCCAGGCACCTCTCCTGTCTGCCATGATTTACTGAAGATGGTGGAGAGTGGTCTGGCAGTGCCCTGTGCCAGCTCCCTCAGCACCCATGGGTGCATGCCATCAGGACCCATGGCTTTACAGATGTCCAGATCACTCAGCTGTTCTTTAAGCCAGTCCTCATCAACCAGGGAAGACTCCCTTCTTATGCTTTCCTCTGGTGCCTCAGGTGCCAGGGGCTGCTGAGGACAGTCTCCAGCAGTGTAGACAGAGGCAAAGAAGGCATTCAGTGACTCTGCCTGCTTTGTGCCCTCTGTCACCAGGGCACCCTCCCCATTCAGCAGAGGGCCCACATTGCCTCTAACCTGAGCTTTTCCTGCAAGAGAAGATGCCCTTTTTGCTACCCTTGTGCTCCCTTGCCAGGTTGAGTTCCATTGAGCCTCCCTAGTTATGTCCCCACACTTGGAATCATTCATTCTTTTTGATGTTAAACAGGAGCAGTTTTTTCTGTGCAAGTCTCAGTTAACTCCCCGTTATCTGTACAAGGTAGGTGAGGTTGGATGTGGTCTCCCAGCAGGTACCTGCAGGCTTTATTAGTGCTTTAAGGAAGAGGCAGACAGAACAATTTGCAACTTGTTTACAGTTCCTTCTGCCACTCCACTTACAGTGGCTTTGAAAACTCTCCTGTTGAAATTTGTCTAAATCCAGAATAACTAGTGTGTTGTTTCATAGGTGTAACAGAGACCCAATTTGACCCTGTGTAATTTTCATCCCCTGAACTCATCTGTATCTGTCTCCTGTTAAGCAGCTGCTGTGTTTCATCACAGTAATGGGTGATATTATTCCTGCATAGCATGAGAGATACACAGCATTGAAAATAATGTTTTATTATGCTTCTCAGGAAGGTGATGGTCAGGCAACACTGGTTTCTCAACATAGACACAGCTGTGCAGTGAAACAGCCACTGCAGACCTGTGAACTTACCAGACTCTGTCCTCTTAAATAATTCACTCTTTTTGGTTCAGGTGGAGATACCCAGTGGTGGCTTTACCAAGTCCCTGAAGCATCCCCAGTTAACAGCTAGTCTGTGTCACAAGAGAAGAGAATCTTTGTAGCTCCCTCTCCCTTTTCCTGCTCCTTTTTTGTGTCTTCACATTGAGAAGGGAACACATCTTTGTTCACGGGTCTCCATCAGAATGGTGATGCTTTACTGACAGGACATCAAAACAATGATGATTTTTTCAGGTTGTATTGGCATTCCTAGTGCATAACAGCAAGAGTGGAGTAAAAACTTCAGAATTTTCAAGAGAATCTGAAGGGTAGTTTAATTAGCTCCTAGCTGACTTTAGTTTATATGGCCAGTATTAACCAGAACGGATTAAGGAGCTCCTGCAGTTACTGATGGTAGCAACATCTCAACAATAACATTTTTTCATCAGTTACTTATTCCTGAGCAATTTTTCCACTGTATTATCTCAGACAAAACACATTCTCTTTCTGCTGTTGCCAGATGCATCATCCACCTTATATTCTTTGGCTATGCCTGTGTCTGCAGATCAATGCAGAAGCCTGGTCCTAATTATAGATGAGTTTCTTCAACCCAGTCCAGGCATTATCCTAGGCTGATAAGAAGCCAGGAGAAACTTCTCCCCTGCAGTCCCTCTTGTGTGCCATCAGTCAGCTGCTGTTCCAAATCCTCTCTGCTTCTGTATGCACTTTTATAC
This sequence comes from Ceyx melanurus, assembly GCA_024611195.1. Classification (NCBI taxonomy): domain Eukaryota; kingdom Metazoa; phylum Chordata; class Aves; order Coraciiformes; family Alcedinidae; genus Ceyx; species Ceyx melanurus. The sequence continues at coordinate 38,082 of JANHGL010025572.1, forward strand.
TTTTTTCTTTTGTAGCAATCAGCAGCTTCAGGAGTCTTGCATTTCAGCAACTGCTGCCTGAAATCTGTACACTAAACAGCCACAGACCACATGCCAATGTGCACCAACAGGACGTTGCTCCTTTGTTCAGCTGAAGGCATGGATAATGATGGCTTTGCTGCCTGGCTGCTCTGGATGTGGTGCATTCCTCCCCTTGACCCTTCTGGCTTCCCTTCCTCTCTTAGCCTATCTGTCAAGCTTCATGGGCTGGGAGATTGCTGGAGAATGACCTACAACCATGGCACTATGCCCAGTCTCAATGAATGCAAACAATTATGTACTTAATTTTCCTTCCCTAAGCTGTTGAAATCCACCTGTGTTGTCAAAAGACTCTAGAGACCAACTGGGTCTCTTGTGGTCACAGGGATTTGGTGCCATCAGAGTGATGCAGTGTGGCAGGAGTACGTTCTCCACCCTTTACAATTCAGCACTAATAATTGTTCAATTAACAATATAAATGAGCAGAAGGCAGGGTTCATATATTGTTTATATTTTCATCTCCTAATTAACTAAATAGTTCATTTCATTACGGTGTGGAAGTATTGCTTACTGACCATTTGCACCACTAATTACTACATACAGAGAATAAATTTGGTCCTCCTCTAAATGTAAAAATGAAGTCTTTTCCCCCACATCTATTTGTCTAAGCCTAAGACCACAGTACAGAAAAGGACTGACCTTCATTACTTTAGTGCAGATGTGAAGTGGCTGAACTTCAGTGAGAAATGCTAGAGGAATAAGTAGGCAAAAAAAACATTAAGAAGGGACATGCTGACCAGGTTGCCCAGGGAGGTGGTGGAGACCCCATCCCTGAGACATTCAAGGTGGGGCTTGATGGGGCTCTGAGCACCCTGCTCTAGTTCAGGGTGTCCTTGCTTACTGCAGTGGGTGTTGACCAGATGACCTTTAGAGCTCCCTTCCAAACCAAGGCATTCTGAGATTCTGTTATCAGCAACAGAGGGAATCATCTCCACCCTCATAACAACCCCATTGTGGTCCTGGGGTTTTCTGGTGTTGTTTTCTTAAATCTGGAATGATAACTGTGATAACATCAGGGTGGTCAGACTGTAATGAAAGGGGATATTTCTTCCTCTGACTATAAAATATTAATGTTTTTGAACTCCATGCTAATAAATATTAATTATTAATACCATAGAAACCAACTGTCAGTCTGGCTGGTGTTCTGGCAAGATAAAGGGACTTTAAATTCCATTTTTGTCCCATCCGAGCATACTTGGGTGGGATCTTTACAGCAAAAAATATTCAGGAGAGTCTGGGTTTTTTGAGTGCTGTAAAAACATACATTTTGCAAGTTTCAATTCCTGGGCAATGGGTTTTAAAAGCTATCTTGGGACTTCTGAATGCAGTTCCTCAAGGGTAGTAGTGGAAGTCATGAGACTGAAAAATTGCCTAGATTCTGATGGAAATTAAAGTGCTTTTGCTTTTAGAGGACTTTGCATAATATTTGGTTAAAGTGGCCTTGCAAAGGTTAATCTTCCTCCAACAAAAAGAAGAAAAAAGGTTGTCCCAAACCTCTTAACCTGATGTTTCTTTTAAAGAGGAGTGGTTTTAAATGGTTTCCAGTAGGGCTGCTGAGGTGCAAGCAGCACATGCTGCCATTTCTGCCCTCATGCCTGTCACTGTCATCTGGCTGGAAGGTTGCAACCTTTCCTTTGGGATTTGGCCCTCAGAACAGTTGCTTCAGCTCCTGTCATTTTAAGATTAAATGTTTGCACTGTCCTTTACAAAAGGGCTGTGACATTAAATCATTTGGAATTCACAGCTATCGAGGAATGCAGCTATTTATTGTGGGAAGTGTTTTCTATGGGCAAATGTGATCCCAGTGCTATAGGAACTCTGAGCACTCTGAGCTGAAATTGAAGCTGCTGCCTCTGACATGGGGCTTGATACATGGGGAGATTTCTCCTCTGGGCCATGCTCTGGAGCAGCTGCAATCCTTAAACTGGAGCTTTCTCATTATGAGAAAGGGGAGCAGCTCTGATGGCTCCGAGCAAACTGAAATTTCTGCCTGTCCTGGGGTCAAAAATTACCTTTCTGTGATGACTTTTCAGGCTGCCATAAAAGGCAGCTGTTTAAGGAGTAGCTGGAGAAAGCTGAGCACAAACTTCCCACAGCAATCATGGGAAAGGAAGGAATTTTTGTACCTTGTTGCATTCCTACTGAACCAATTAGATTAATGCTGCTGGATTCCATTGTATTGTGGAAATTAATGAAGGTGCCACAGGAGCCTAGAGTCATAGATATGTCTTTTTATTATTTTAATTCTAAATAAATTCTATAGGCACTGCAGTCCTCTGGATAAATGGAAATGATGAAACTTAACAAGACTGCCTCCTAGCTACAAAATGACAGGTACAGGCAGGGGAGAACTAGCTACAGATTTCCAAACACCATTTTTCTACCATCTCAGCGGGAAGACAAATACTCTTTTTGTCACATAATACATTTTGATTTCTATAGAGTGATAAATTGATACTACCTCAGCCTAGCTTAATCTTTATTACCGGTGATTTACATCTACCCCCACATAATGTCACATCAGCCACCATCAGAGATTGGTCTCCCATGTGGTGAAGAAAGCCCTGTAATGCAGTGTCTCCTAGCAGAGTGTTGCCACTGAGCACCATGCTCAGAACAAGGTAGCCCTGTATGTATGGAAAAGAAGGCAGAGAGGGCAGCACATTAAGATAGTTGCTTGAGGAACCCTGGTCAGAGCTGCCTTCCTTCCTTCTGCAAGTAAGAAACAGGTTCTCATAGGAGTGGCACAGAGATTATCTTTTTCTCAGGCCTGGTTAAATTCCTGTTAACTGAAAGTTGTGGCCACAGGAGCTGGATTTCTGCTAGTGGTTCATCTCACCTCTGCAACCCCACCATGAAGGAAAACCAAACCCTGTGAGAAGGAAGGCACAGTGGCTGAAACATCTCTGTTACAGCCATATATTCTTTTATTTTGCATGGTAGATTACTTTCCTTTTGAATAAAAGTAATAGGTTTTGTTTACTAGAGATTCTCCACCAGTCTGACTCCCTAGCATTGCCACTCCATGGACTCCCATCCATCTGTGGAGTGTAAAGTGAATTTGGCATTAGGCAGTGTTGCATGAGTGATAAGTGATAAAACCCAGAAGCTGCTGACTTTGGTGAAGGTCACCACTCTGGAAGTACTTGGTACTTCCTGCAGCTTATCTGTTGGTCAGATGATTGGAAAGTTCTTGTTATAGCTCATGTAATTTATTCATGGGTATCCTTGTGCTTTCCAGAATTTGCTAGTGGGTTATGAACAAAATTTTTGCAAGGTGGAAAACAGTGTAGTCTTGCTATGATTTCACCTATACTTTAGATACAGTTAATGGCAACTAGTCAATAGTTCTTCTTGCTGGTAATTAATAGCCTTATAGCAAAAGAACAATTCTTTTTTACTCCAAATGGAAAAAAAAATCAAAATATTTCCACCTAACAGTGGAATAGGAGAAGCTGGACAGGATGATCTCCAAAGGCCTCATCCAACCTCAGCAAGTCCTGGGATTCTGCAATCAAGTAAACACAGCATGGCACAGTAGAAGGAAACATGGGTTTTTGCAGTGCATATTAATTGGTGATATTTGCAGGCTTAAATGCTTGAGGCTAGAATTTCGAACTCTGTATTAGTTTAAATTTAGGGTACTGAATTGAGTCAAAATAATAATCTAAAAGTATAAAGAACTGTAGACTTCGCTCAGGAGAGGGGCTTGCAGACATTTGAGTGGGGAGCTCAGCAACTTCCCACATCAGTGAAAACCTGAAGTCACTGTAGAGGGTGAAATCTGCTCCTCAGTGCCATATGATAAGCAAGTAAATTACTTATTGCCTTTTTTGAGAAAGAAACATTCAATATCAAGAATGTCTGTAAAAAAGAGGAGTGTTCTCAATCTCTGTGAAGGGATGCTGCACAGATTTCCACATTTCAGTCTGGAATTATGTGGACATGACAGAGTTAAGAGTTTTGCTGTGCATTCTGCTCTGAGAAGAACAGATTGGTGCATCATATCTATTTTCTCAGCAGATAAACACGTTTTTTTTTTCCTGGCGGGTGGTTTCACAATTGTATTTGGGCAGTCAGCTTTGCATATGGATGCCAGAACACCTGCCACTCAAGAACATATTTATAGAAACTGTAAACTAATTAATTCCCTTAAACATCCCAGTGGTTTGAAATGACATATTATGATAGTCTGTCCAGTGGGGATTATTACTGCTTGAAACCTGTAGGACCTCGATACCAAATTATTCTATGATGATTCTATGATTCTATTATTCCTTCATTTCCTGACCCACTGTTCCACAACATATTTCTAGCAGGAGACCACCCTAAGTCATCTTCCAAACTTGTTGTGTTGAGGGGCCCTCAAATTCTTCTGGAGCTGTTTCATTTTGCTTGACAGAACTGTGATTTTGCTGGGCTGATGTGAGAGTCAGCATCAACTCTCTAGCCTAGTGATTAGGAAATTTCCCTGGGAATGAGAATACTTTGGATCTTCTCCCATTTCTAGTTTATAAATATTACTACAAAGAGGATTTTTGAGGAGAGGGGAAAAAGAAAAAGAGGGGAAGGGAATTTCTTGAGCAGTACATATGCTTCAGGGTATGGTAAAAATGCAAGTTTGTGTTTGTCTACCTAGTTTTGTCTCTGTCAGTCTCCACCTCATACATCCAACTAGATGCTAGCTACATCCATAAGTAAATGTTCACCCTGGCCAAGAATGCTGATGAATACATCACAGGTTCTCAGGTGTTCATATAGTCCAACTACATCAGGCTTAAACTTTGCCTACATGTTATGCTTGGTCACTGTACAAGCAGCTTCTGTGAGTTTTCTAGAATAATCTCTGTTGTGAGCTATTTGGATAGTTGTAAAATGCAATGAATAAATTAGGAAGATCTGCTGACTGAGCAGGTAGCAATAGCATCAAACCCTTTACCCACATAATAATGCTAAAATGTCTGAGATTTTAATCAGACATTATCCTATTATGTATGACTCTGGCTTAATTACATAATTATTTATTTCATGAATATGTTTACTTTTTTCCAATAGATACACTATTCAAGCTATAGGATTTAAAAAGCCTTGGTGAATGTGGTCCCATTAGATGCATCATCTAATGGGAATGTGCCAGTTTCACCTCATTTTCAGGAACTAGCAAAGGCAATTCATTGTCTTAATAACAAAACTGACATTAGTAACAAAAGATTTGGCACCAAAATGCATACTGAGTCAATTCTGGGTGGGAAAAAAATGGTATTTAGCTGGATAACTAATACAGTTACAAAAATACAGAGCATTTTTGGAGGGAAAGATTTATTATAAACTAGGACTAAGATACTTGGTCCTATATTCTAAGCTCTATCTCAGATGTTCTGCATGACTTCGGAATCAAATGAGCTGAAGATTTTGCGTTGCCTTTTTATTAAACAATTATTTACACCTTAATGTGTTGATAAGATATGCACAATGCTTGACCCTTCTTCACAACCAGAACAGAAATCAGCAGAATTGGCTCCATTCACCTAGACTATGAGAATGTCAATTTATCCAACCACAGTAACCCTCAGTGTGTATGTTGCATAGACACCCTGGCTCAGATGAGGTGCAAAATTTGTTTCCTGGATTAAGTCCTCAGCAAGCAGAGTGTTGTTTGCACTTCTTCATTCATTTTTGTTCTACTTTCCTTCAGTATATTAATTTATCTTCTCTTGAATGTTAACTGAGAGATAAATTCTCATTTTCAGTGTATTTATCAGTATCTTTACTAACTTTCTAAATAAATACAGGTTGTAGTCTTCACACTTGCCATCAGTCCACAACATAAGGCAGGGCTCACCAGTGCTGATGATACCTGAAGGAATTTTAGAACATGCTGCATTCTATAGATTCATTTAGAAAAGAATGTGGTGTGTCAATTCCATATTATTCTGTCAAATCTTGCATCTCTGGATCAGCATTGTGGATAGTTCTTAAAACAAGCAGAGCATTAGGAAGTTGTTGTCAAAGACTTGAACCCCAATGGTAAACTATTTGGGCTCATTGGAGCCCCAATCTCAGATCCTTCAAATTCTCTGCATGTAAGACAGCAGGACACCTTATCCTGAAAAAAATTCAAGTGTCTGAAGAAAAGCTGTCAGGTCATTAATTGTCAAGGGGTTAATTTTGTTGTTGTTGTTGTAAATAGAATTTATTGATAGTGATATTTCCATGTACGTAACTGCAGCAAAAATATTGAGGGTTTTTTTTCTTTATTACAAAAGCAGCTTCTGCTGCTGTCTGCATAGGAAGAGTCTTGTTGTGTAAGGCAAGATATTGACAGTAGCTGCATCTGACTGGGTAGATGGACCATTCCCCTGAATAGCCCAGCACATGATAGGAGAGAAATGGGGAGAACATGTTCAAATGTTCAGTAGACATATGTAAGTGGAATTTTTAATTGTAGATTTTAACCAAAAAACTGGATTTTTAATATGAGAGAACAAGTGTCACTTCTGCAACTTCACAAAAATAACCTTAGTTTTTACAGGTGCTTAAGCTAAGCATCAAGTTGAGAGAGTTTGTTAAACTTAGAAAGAAATTTCCTGACTTCTCTCTTCCTGCTATATATTACATACAGAAGTTCTGTGTTCTTTCAGATGCCATCATATACTTGTGCTATTTGTTGTAGGACATGGGAAGTAAAGATGCTGACTGAAATCTAAAATGCTACAGAGAAAATTAAAACCTTCCAAGTATTCATTACAGTGCCCTTTCAACTTGATGAGTTGCCAAATGGAGCTGGCTGGCAAAATTATGACTAAACAACTTGTGTCAGAATTTTATCACTGTCTGAAGTGAAATCCTATCACAGATAAGGTTTTGTTGCACCAAAGAGTGGTTTCTTGACAGTTTTTCTGTCCCCCATAGCACTCTGCTAAACAAATTGCTGTTGCTTTGGCAATCTCAGGGCTGTCAACAACCAATAGGTTATTTCACTTGCTGATAAAGAGTCAGGGCCCTGCATCTTTTTGCAGATGGGGCTTGCTTCTGAAGGCAGCCAGATTTCCAAATATGAATATTCTCTGAGAGAGAGGATTTCCTCTTCCATACAGCTCCATTGCCAAGGCAACCCGGCCACAAAGAGCACTTCAGAGAGATTGAATGGTGCTGTTTATTTGAAATCAAAGCACAAACAATAAGAACATCTAACAGTGAAGTGGTGACAACACATCGCTTTATGATAAGGAGTCATTTTTAGTTGGATACATTGATAAATGTGATAGAAATGAATGTAAAATGCAAACCTTCAGGGTTAATGTAATAAAATCTCTTAAAGCTTGTGAGATCATTACGTTCAATCGATACTGACCGACAGTCCCACACCACTTAAGAAATGAACAGGTCATGTTAACTTGCTAAGTTACAAGTGAAATGCCCTCCCAGTGCTTCGTGATGAAGAGCTAAGCTAGCACAGAGGTATCAGACACCAAGAAAGGATTGAAACACTCTTTTAATGCATGTTGCAGCAGCCAGCAGTTCAAAATGCTGAAGGAAAACTCTGCCTTGTGGAAAACAGGTAGAACTGAGCAACGTTGCCTACAGGGACTGGGGACCCAAGTGGCTCAGTGTGCTCGGGTGGCTTGTGGACTCTAGGTAGGTCAGCACATGAAGGCTCATGATGTCTGGCTTGAAAACTGATGTTTTCAAGGTGGTGTTTTTTCCAAAGGCAAAACTGCAAAACTTTGAAGAGCTATTTCTGCATTTTCTGGCTCTGTGATGAGATGACACACATCCAGACTTTGCTTCAAAACGTCCTATTTTCATCAGAAACTTCACATAATTGTATTTCTTAGGAAGCTGACTGTACCACCAACTAAAAAGAGTATAAACCATTCCCTGACATGAGGATGTTTGACTGAGGGGCTGTCTGAGCATGTTACCATTTGGCCAGTGAGGGTATCTCCTGACTGCTGGCAAATCAACCCTTATCAGCGACAAGCAGCCTATTAATTCTGTTTCTTTGAAGTCTTTTTTAGAGAAGGCACTATGAAATCCAGAAAGAAAGCAGCAGTACAGCTGTCAGCATCCTGAATGAAAATTACATGAATGAACTTTGTCTGTATTTCAACAAACCAGTCTCTGAAACTGGGAAACTCACTTTAAGCTGAAATGTTTGTGCCAAAAGCATAAGACTTATTTTTTGCTAAGTGAATCTTTTGTTATCTGTCTCAGAAACTGCACACCCATGTTAAAGACTTCCAAATAACACTTGAATATTTTTGTTCCACCAGCAAAGTAATGTTTAGCCTTGGATTGTCAAAAGCATTTAGATAATGAACAAGCATTGATTCCCCCATAAAGGAATATAGGGGAAGAGAGATTTTCATTCCTGATTTCCACATCCTTCCACTTAAATAGTGGCAATAAAACAACAACAACAACAACAAGCATTCACCAACTGCACGTTGGAGACAGCTCAGTTTATACATTTTGTATTGCTTTTATTTTGACTTAATGAGCATGCTGTTGAGACCAAAGCCTCGGTGGGATGCAAGATGGCTAAATGGATGCAGAGAAGCTCTTAGGCAGGAGCTGAAGAGAAACCAAGGAGAAGGCAGGCAGGTGAGCAGGCAGTGTCCTGGGTGGTACCCTGCTCTCACAAAGAGAGTATGTACTCTGTATTATAGACTGAAACTTCTTGCATCCAAGTGGAAGCTTCCATTAAGCCCCAGGGGCACTGTGGCAGGCTTTGTGTTCAAAATCGTGACCAAATTATGGACGTAGTGCATTCAGTTTTTTAACAGCAGAATACTGTCATCAAAGACTAACTGACAGGGACAACTAAAGCACACAAAAACACACGTTATGCTCAAAGGCTCAAGTGGGAGCAATCTGTTTATCCTAACAAAGACAAGGGGGGACTTTACAGTTTGGAACTCCACAGGCAGCAGCATGTCAGGATGGAAAACTCCTCAGTCTAGCAGATGAATGGATAAGAACAGCTGATGAAATGAAAACAGGATGCATTTAGACCAGAAAATGGGTACAAATATTTATCAGTGAGGTTATTTAACCTCTGGAAGAACTTAAGCTTGATGAGAAATGTGGTAAATTTTTCACCCTTGTAATTTTTATTTTATTTTTTACCTAATCCAAACGTAATTCAGGGAATCTCTGTTGCCATCAGGCTAATGAATAGGAATGTTACTTCCAGCTCTATTATGTACAGATTAATTCTGTTAGAAGCACAGAGCATTCTGCCTCTGCAGAATCAGGAAACATATTTAAGTACCTGAGCATGGGTTTTGGTTAGAAGCAGTTGGGAATTTTTCACCAAAATGATATTCCACAGCGAACTGTAATTTTCAAGGGGGAAAAAAAACATGATAGCATTTTTTTTGCGTCGTATTTTTTTCTGATGGAAAATTAAAATTAAAATTGCTATTTTATCTCGTATTATTTGACCTGAATAAAAGTATTGATTTTGTTTTGACACTGATCTACATTATTTTGCTTCAGATCGATATTAAGTAAATATGATATGAAATAGCATTTTCTCATAGATAAATTTTACCTTTATAGAACTTGTTTTCTTTTATAAGATGGATTTTGGTCAAACAATAGTCTCTAATGCATTTTCTGGAGTAGTGAAACTCACCTGAGCTACTGTTGGCTTTATTTTGTGCCTGATGCCTGCCTGCTACAGAGATAGGAGGCAAAACTGGATTGAGAGAACAAGGTGAAGTTTAGTGCTGAAATAAAACTAAGTAACCAAACCACTTATTTCTATGGAATTCAGATTTTTTTAGCTCAATATGTCAAAATGGGACCTTTTGATATTTCTGAATTAATTTTTCCTCTTGGAATGTGTTCAATGTTTCTATTCTGCTTCGGGATTAAATCAAGGATTGCGGGTGGTTTGACTCTGAATTTTGCACAGCTCCTATTTTCTGTCACAGAAACTGAAGCTCATGGCAATCATAGAATTGTAGAGTTATAAAGAAATTAGAATTATAAGAAAATAGGTGAAACTTTGAAGGTTGAGTGGATGTGAACAACTCATATAAAAAGGAAAATTCACAAATCCTTTGTTTCATCTGCCCTCCAGTGTTTTAATTCAAAGGGAACACCCAGGTTTCAGTACGAAACATTTCTTCTCCAAATTAAAAATTCAAATTATTTCCAGCCCTCCTTGAAAATGTTTTTATTGCCCTTGAAAATGTTTTTTGTAGTCTCAGGGAAGTTTCTCTCTGGGAACTAAAGTTGAGTTTGTTGGGGTTTAGGGAACAGAAAACAGTAAGTGGTGTTGGACTTTAAGCAAGAGACCAGTACAAAAATTTGGAGTGTAGATGGTGGATACTGGAAAGATGAAGGGATTAAAAAAAAATGTTGTAAAATATGTTGTAAAAATGTTGTAGAATAACTCTGGCTTAATAATGCACCAGAGAGTGGTGACCATGGTGAAGATGTGGCATCATGATCACTCTTCTTAGAATTAGTTAAGAAAGATGAACTATGAGTGTTGAAAAACTTTAAAAAATAAATTCACCTCTTCAATTTGTTTCCTGGAGGAAAATATTCTAACTTCTTCTTGTGTTTATCCCCCTTTTTTTTCCCCACTAAAGAGACTAATTTAGGGAAGAAAGAATTAGGATTTTGTTGTTTTTTGGGCTTTTTTTTTTTTAAATCAGGAACACATGGGAAGAATATTTACAATGCTAGACACTTACAATGCCAGACGTTTCTTTTATTGAAATATTCATTAGAATTCATTGTATTTTTTTCCTACTGTGAAACATTTAGTCAAAATAACACCTGACTATTTCTCTTCAGTTGACCACTTGAATTAAATTTAAAATGTAAAAGAATTCAGAAATTCTGTTTTCATCTGCGAGATTAAATTATCTGACATTTTTATCGATTTTCTTGTACTTTGAAGTGGATTTGCAAAGAACAACTCTGATCTGAAGAAAATTCTAAGCTTTCAAGTTGCAGCTTTTTTTATTTTATTTTTTAAACCCGATCACAGTGCCAAACTTTTAGAATACTTTATGATGGAAAATGTTCAGAACATTTTTTTTTAGTTGTAAAATTATCTTCTCTATCATGAATAACTTCAATAGAAAATTAATATACAACCTACCCTCTTCCCCCCAAATTTTCAGTTTTACTGAAATACATTTTGAAATATATTTTTCCTGAGATACTGTGGATTATTACACAGTGATATGTGACTACTGGGCAAGCAACTCAGGTCACTACTTTTCATTCAAATAGGGTTATTTTTTGTGGCCGAACTATTGAAGTAAAGAATATTAATTATGAATTCATCTGTTTCTTCTGTTTGTGAATCATTCATGAATTAGTCCTGATCTGTGAATGCCATTTTTATTTGTCAGTAGTCTCTGAAATATTTTCAATGAAAAGCTTAAGGGTTTTTTGAGCTCTCTTTGCCTTGAGATAATTCATTATTTATCTTGATCTATTAGACATAGTTTAAGCAACTTTTCTGGAAGACCAGCATATTTTAATTATGGAAAAAACAATCAGGGGACAAAAACAAACAGAAATTGAACCTGGTAAAATGCTTCAGTCCAACATACTTAATTGCAGAATGGTTAACAGAGCATGCATGAGGCCTCAGAACATTTTCTGTGATATTTAGTAACTCAAAATCTCAGCTCATTGGTCAAATAAATCGTTATAAATCGGCTATCATGGTGGTTTATATTTAATAGGAGCATGTAAAATATGTAAAAATATGTTTATAAATGTATGATGCGCCCTCTTTTGTATGATAGTGTTGATTTAGAACTCCACTGAGGTGTCCTTTGGTGTTTACATTTGCTTTCTCCTGTTGTTTTGGGTCTAATTATTTATTCAAAATGTGCATTATTCAAGCAATGGCCTATTGCTTTCATTTCTGCTTTAATTTCTTCGTTTACAGTTAATAGCAGCATGACTGTTTTGCCAATGAAGAAGTTAGGCATATTTATTTCTTCTACATCAAAACTCCATTTCCCTGTCCTCATCCCACCCTTCCAAATGCAAAAAACAAATCAGCAGCTGTTTAGATCCAAAGTTTAATTTCTAAAGTATGAGCAAGAATGTGACTGAAATTAGAATTAAAAGAGAAAAGGTTGGGAATATTTCCTGTTAGTTCATTTCAAATGCTGACACTATTGAATAAAATTTAAAAAGCACCCACTTAACAACTTCATAAACAGTTCTGGTGCCCAAACCTGTTGTGTGGTGTCTGCTTCAGTGCATTGCTGTAAGCCAGTGCCTTTTATAAACTCAGAGTGCTGTTATCTCCCAAGCTCTGCCAAGATGCATGCAGAGAGAGAGCTTCTATCCAACAACAAATCTTTGACTGGTTGACACTAAAATACAACCCTCCAAAACAACAACCACAAATCCTAAGCACTTTCTAGACATGCAAAGCATTTGCTAGATAGCAGATGCTTTGAAGGGTGTCCTTTGTGTGATTTATTATTTATTGGAGAATTGTATCAGAAATAGCTATTGAGGGAAATAAATAGCTTTCGGGTAATATGAAAAAGAGTGTTATTTTTTCAGTGTGGATTGGATCACAGTGGGCATGGATTTTTCAAAAGTCCTGATCATTTTCAGTTCCACCAGAAATCAATGGAAATATCAGCTGCTCAGCACCTCTGTAAAATCAGACCCTGTAGGAATCAAAATAGTAATGAAAATTACACTATCTAGGACAATATCATTAGGCCTATACATTCTTTTGATTCACTGTTTTTCTCTGAAAAGTGATTTCCAAAAAGCAGTTTCTTAGGGAATTCCATTTTAATGCAACTCAGTTACTTCGTAGTTCACTTGTATTTCCAGGGAAGAGAACATTGCTGTTATCCAGAGACCTGAAAGTTAATATTTTTTTTCACCATTTTTTTTCTCGTAAGCAATGTCAGTAAAAGTTCTGGGGGTCAAATTCTGTTTCATAGTTGTGCCTGCTATCACTGTCCTGTTATGAGGGAAAAGAAACCCAGGGCTGGACTTAATGACCCACATGGAAACAACCTCATACTTTTGTAAAAAAAAAAAAAAAAGACCATTTTGGGGGTGTAAGCAAGAGTGACATTTGTAAGGTAGGTGGTGTAATTGTCCCGTTCTCTTCAGAAGTGGTGAGGCAATGGCTAAAATATTCAGTCTTATTCTGGGCAGAGATTTTAAGCAGGAGAAATGAATCTAGGGAAAAGTGAATTAAAACTTCAGTTGAGACACGCTGAAGGAAATTAGTTGCTTCAGGTTGGGAGCAGCTGCAGCAGCACCATGTGGGTAGAGCCAACCCCACCCAGAGGCATGGAGTTTAGCATATCACATTTTTAGACCCTTCCTAACATGTTCACTGATTGCATGGTTACTCCAGAAGAGCTTCCCACATCAACCTGTATGTTGGAAAAGAGATGCTGTATATTGGCAAAGAGACTCAACACAGCCAGGAGGAGCAGAAGCTGTTCCTTCTCTGAGGCTGACTTCTTGGCCATCTTTGCTGCCCTAACCACTGACCTGCTTGCTGCTTCTGAGCAAGAACATCTTCTCCCTTTGCTTCACTTTCTCACATGAAGTTTTGAAAGGCCCTGGCTGTATCTTTGATCTTCTTATGCTTGGCTTCCTACTAAAAAAAAAAAAAGAGAAAACTCCTAAATCTGGATAAGAATAATTTCTAGACTGCTCTGAAATGATAACAGCAGCTCTGCTCAGATGGTTCCATTTCACTACCAGTTCTGATAGGGGTGCCTTCTGTTGGTGTTCAGCCTGGGCAAAGTTCTCACTTCAGACAGTGAAGGACAACAATTGTGTGTAACAACAGACTCTCTGGCAACAGCTGAAAGTCCTTATAGAACAAAATAAAAGTTAGTCTTCCTGTCTTAAAAGACTTGAGACTAGCCCTTGTTTTGAACAGGGATGTACTGCTGAAAGTCTCCAAGATGTTTCTAAATAAATAGGCTGGAGGGGAAGGGATTAGGTCAGCAGCATTTTGTCATTAATTTCCTAGCAAGTGAGAGCACAGTGTCCTTTTCTGACCAAACTCACCAGTGGTTCAAAGCAGTCCTTTCAAACTAGAGTACAACGACAACTTCAACAAGTGCAGATCCTTGTAGGAACAAAATCCTTAGCCCAGAGAGATTTTCAGATTTGATGAGCCAACAAAAAAGTTTCATTGTTGAGCTTTCTGACTTTGTTCCTAACCCTGGAAACTTGCTTGAGTAAAATAGTAGGCTATAACCCCAGCTGATGCACAGACACATGTATTTGTCACCTCATTCACTGCAGTGAATGCCTTGCCAGCAGGCTTTTGATTCCCAGATTTTTGTTGCAAATTACAGCTCTCCAATGTCAGCTCTAACCTTGCCTCTGTCCTCGTGTATTATCTATAGTCTTTTTAATTAGGTGGTACAATTTATTCCCCCTAAATCAGTATGAAGTGGTAAAAAGTTCATCCTCAGTGCCAAAATTTTCTTAGGAAAACATTTGGTTGCAAATAAACTGTGTTGTCCTTTCTTTGTCATGGTGCAGCCCATGATAGTTCAGACAACATCTTTGCTGGCTTCATGCTTTGTTATGACAGCTTATTTGTCCCTTCCAGAGACAAGATATCAACCTTTTCCTCATCCATAGTTATTTGGTGGCATTTCAGAATTTGGATGGCAGCCTTCTTGCAAACACACAGAAGCTCTCCGTGCCACTACCAGAGAGAACTCTCTTATTTCTTATTGAATTAACTGATAAGAAGGAAAAGAACAGCAGAAAGAAAACTTAAAGCATTAATGTTCTTTCACCAGAAAGAATGCATTAAGCAAAAAATCCCAGCAACAGATGGTTCAGAAATAGTACAGGGGTCTGACAGTGTGCTGTTTGTTTTGGGGAGGGCTATCCTGATGAGGCCAGAATTAGTTCAGTGTGTTGCCCAAA
Organism: Ceyx melanurus; assembly: GCA_024611195.1. Classification (NCBI taxonomy): domain Eukaryota; kingdom Metazoa; phylum Chordata; class Aves; order Coraciiformes; family Alcedinidae; genus Ceyx; species Ceyx melanurus. The sequence continues at coordinate 53,091 of JANHGL010025572.1, forward strand.
CTTAACTTGGAATTAGGATCCGGATCATTAGCAACAAGTACCCAACCTGAAACAAAATAAACGTATGAAAATATTTTCCAGTATTCCCATCCCATTGTATTAGCTGATGACAGGTTATGTGGTGGTTCATACAGTATTATGTTGAATATGAGGGCAATATTATTTAATGCAAAGTGACTTGGGAGGAATGGAGGCAATGAAGAACCATGTTGTAGGTCCTAAACAAAACCTTTTTTGTTACTCAAAATTGGGAGGGCTTCCTTTTGCTCTCATGTTAAATAGATACCATGAAGCTACTCGTAGTAGTTGCCTGAATGCAAATGCATTTGAGTACTTGCTGGATCTGGGATTCACAGGCTGCTAGCTTGGAAATGCATGTAAAATGATTTACATGCAACCACTATACTTCTGTCAGTTTGATTAGAAAACTGGATATGATACCCTAATTATAACATGAGATTACTAAAAGAAAATCCTGCTGAGATCCCATTATGATGGATATTGAGATAGTGAAACAATTACAATGGTGGCCTATGTGAATGTTACAATAAATGAATAAACTCTTGCCAGTGGAAGTTATAATGCTGTTAAACAAATGAGATTAAACCCGGAAAGCGACTAACAGAGAAAAATGTGTCAATTCTGCAGCCCTGATCAAAGTGAGGGAACAGGACTGAGAGTCTAGGAACAGTCTGCAAATGCATTTAATGGGTATCAGAGACACAGTTTATTCTAGACCTACATGTGAATTGTTATAAAATGGACCATCTGGTACAATAATATGCCTCATTGCATTGTTCTGCACCTTTCATTTCTATAATTGTATAATTGTTAGAATGGAACTGATCTAGACTGATGAAGCATCAGGCAATCTATAATCTCTGCTCCTTGCAGTCTGGCAGAGAGGTTGGGTGGGACTATCTCAAATAAGTTCCAATAACTTGCCTTTAGCAGATTCACTCTAGACTTCCAAAAAGTAAATCACAACAGACGAGCCCATCCATGCCTTCATTCAGCAGAAGAAAACCAGCTGTGTGTCCATCACAGTGAGAAGGTTCCCCATGAACAGTCTCTGCTGAATAAGATTGCATCCATGTTCTTGGAACCTCTTCCCACAGGTTGTAGCCAAGTGTTTATAGAAGACACGTTGCTTTCTAAGATGTTGTCATTTTTTTTTCTCAACCCATGAATCTGTTATCATGGGATGGAATGTGTTGGATTCATGTTGTACATATTTGGGAAGAGGGCCAAACACAGCAGTCTCACATTGATGTTCTTATCTAGGAAAATTGTTTCCAGATTTACCTTGTAAGTGAAGGAGAATCAGGAAGCCAAAAAGATTCAGTTTTCAACAAGCCACTCACTGGTAGAATGTAATTGTGAGTTTTTAGTGATCTTAGGACAACGAGGACATGAAGCATCCTCTCCCTTTCCACTCTTTATTATTTACTCAAATCTAGGGAGCAGGGATGAGGAACATGTTAAATTTTCATTAAAATTCCATTATGGGCTAGCTTCACATTAAAGCCAATAACTGGGACTTTCAGGCATGTTGGATTTTAAGTCAATTATTCAGAAACCTGTCTGGAGAACCAAAGTTATCCAGGTTTCAGTGTGCTGGAGCATGTGCCTAAAGGTGGTGGGAGCAGGCCTGTGTTCTGTCTTCATATTCACCCAGCATCTGGGCTGCTTTGCCAGCTCAGGTTTGGACAGCCCTCCAGACATTATCAGTTCAAAGATGATGCAGATAGCTGTTGGCAAGGATCCCTTTATCAGGAATGCAAGCAGAAAGAGAAAATTGGATGGTTTAGAAATCCTCGTATAAAAATATCTGTGGGCACCTGAGATTTTTAGGAGGTAAGCAGATGGTTTTTCCTACTTGAGCTACAATGTAGGCACCAGAGTTATATTTGTGGAAATATAACTGGCTCTTGTTCCAGTGCTTAGTAGAATCAGACCTTAATTAATTGAAAAACTAAGAAGTAGAAATGCATTAAGAGTTAATGCTACAGCAACCTGAACTAATGATCCAAGACAATCCTGCTTACTCATAAAGCATTATCAGGAAGATGCAGAGCAGCCAGTTCCATGCAGCCACATAGAATAGTGTTATTTAACATGTGACCCAGAGGCTTAGATTAGCTAGTGCAGATGTTTTCCATTGAAATAAGCACATAAAACTTCCCATCTCCTGGCACAACTGGGACAGTACCATTTCTGCAAGAAAAATAAATTCTGTGCTGCACAGAAATTTCATCTGTCACAGCCATGATCCATAAAACTGGAAAACTTTACTGAAAAGCTGCCTGACTGAAAAGGAATGAGAACAAAGTGCATTTTTCACCTTTATCTTTTTTTTTTTTCTTTTTCTAAATGTCTCTGACATTAACATATACAGGTGTTGGATTTCTTTATATTGTAAGAGATCAAATACTGTGAACTTCGTTGCATCTGGTTTTAAATAAAATTTCCTTTGAAAAATGATATGAATATAAATAAAAATTAATTTTATGTGT
>JANHGL010025572.1:56053-66606 GCA_024611195.1 Ceyx melanurus
ATATTAAAACTAAGAAGATGCACAGCACATGAGTGACTTTTAGGATCTTACTGTGGGCAAAAAAAGGGCAAGACTCTACAATTGCAGTTCCTCTGGGGATTCAGCTTGGTTCCCTTGCTGTGCTACGGGAAGACTCCTGTTCACACTGCTTATTTTGGTAGTGCTTTGGTGTAACATATATAGTTTTTAATTTGCTTTAGGGTTTTAGGTTCTAATGTCTTGGAGAGACCCTGGCTTAGTGAATAATTTCTTGTCCCAGAAAAATTCCACTTGTAGTTTCAAATTAATACACTCCTATTTCCTCTCCATCTGCCTGATCCATTATGGATCTCTCATAGAAGTGGCTGCAGTTCTGAGTGGGTAAGGTTAGATGTGAGTGTTCTGCAACAAAATGGTTTTCATGGCACTTCGGGTTCCTTTTGAAATAAAGGTGGTGTTTAAATGTTTTAGAGTATTTTTTAATTATAGGTATGATTAATACTATTTTCTTGAAATGACTGCTTATATATTAGTAGACAATAGTCTTACTATAAATCAGCAATAGTGAGTTATTTAAATACAGTATCACACTTCCTTTTAATTATTTGCTTTTATCTCACTGGAGTGGTAAGCAGCTGTGTTATAATACAGCCAGCTCCTCTTAAATAAGAAAGATGCTTTTTAATGTGCTGTTAAAATCCTGAATTTGTGGGCATTTAAATCAAGATGGCTGAGAGAATAGGAGACAATCATGTAAACGAGGTATTGGAATGGATCAGCTTCCACAGGACCACAAGGTAGCTGGACAGAAAGACAAACCTTTTTTTTAGCCTTTTCCACATCTTGCAAAATCCACCTGCAAATGGTGGACTTGCAGACCTTGATGACAAGTGAAACTTGACCCCATGACCTAGTATAGATTGGGTGAGGTGAAAGTCTGAATAATCCAATACCCTATGCCTGAGAGGGCTCATTAGAAAACACTTGTAGCATGAAGAGACAAAGGTTTGTAAAAAGGTATTTTGGTATCTTTGACACAGTTTGGTACCCCCTGCATGTCCTTCATTTTCTCACTCTGTAGCACAGATGGGAGAGGAACAGGTGAAGAAATTAAGTGGTTGATTTTACCCATGTGATTCGTATTCTGTCCTTAGAGTATTTGTTGCCCTCTTCAGAGCTGCAGGGTCAGCTGAAGAGCATTAGTCCTTGTGATTTTAGTTTGGGCTGCTGCAGGACTGGCTGATTTACTCAAAGCTCTGTGCTTTGGACTCAAAGGAAAAGGTAAGGAAATAATGTAATTTTTACTAGTTATATTTGGCCTGGACTGGGGGAAGAAAATCTCTGAGTTCCAACCGAGGTGTACCTTTAAGGTGCAAAGACAAAAGACAGATAAAAAGGCAAGATTTACTGGGTTTTTGCCCACCTTATAAATTTGGGGGCAGACTAAAATTTTCCTGTGTTTTGTTGGTTTTGTTTTGTTTTCAAGAGGATATTTTTCTCTTTGGAAATTGCTTCTCTCCTCTCATGTATGTGAGTCAGTAAAGAATGACTGGGAAAAATTGAAAAGGTAAAGGGAACAAGTTTTTGTGAAGAGTGAGAAGTAGAAAGAAAATAAAATAAAAATGAGAGCAGAGATTGTAATGACTGAAGAGCCACCTGTGTATGAGGTAAAGGAGGGAATGTTTGCTTGTCACAGTGTAATGCAATGCAGAAAGATGGGAAGTTTCTTTAAAGAATCCATCTGAGTTTCTAGTAAAGCTTTAGACCCTGTAACACAGGGTTCCCCATGGGGAAAAAAAGTCTGCCAAAAAGTTCAGTGAGTTAGGTAAGGCTTAATGGTGTCTTTCTGAAGTGCAGCACAGGCATCTGCAAGCTATAAGGTGAGGATTTGGTTATGATTTATTATTTGGATGTGGTTTTGGTTATGATTTATTATTTGGGTATGGTTTATTTGTCAAAATTTCAGCTCTTTTTATGCGTGTGTTTTCTTTCTGTCACTGGTGCCAGAAATATCAGTACTCCCTTCCACCTGGTCTGCTCTATCTGCAGTTGTTTGGCTAGCTGTTACTATTCAAAACTAATTTGTAAACCTTGGGAAGTGATCAGAATAAACTGAATATTAATGTTTCTGTGGCCTTCTCCTGGGATTTTTGGAATAATGGAGACAATCTCTGGCTGAAACTCTTCAGTGAGGTTTGAAAGTGTGAAGCACATGGGGTCTTGCTGAGGAAAGCCACTTGAAAGGCTCTTTGTATTTCAGGTTTGTCTGTGTGAGCTTGTGCTGTAGCTCTGGGCTTCAGGTCAGGGCTGGTTCTAAAGGAAGCAGTGTGAGAAGCCCTTATGCACATCCAAGTTACATAAATACCAGTGAGGGCTTCAGATCAGGTCAAACCTTCCCATGGATTCATATCCCATTGTACTCCCCTCAACAGCTGGGATGAGAATTTACAGTTGGTGTGTCCTTTGGTTGCAGAAAAAAATGCAGTGTATGTGAAACAAGGCAAACCTAGAGGTAGCTACAATGGCAAAGGTTTTGTTGGATGTTTACTTGAGGCTGGGAGTTGAATCCAAAGTCTCTGTTCTGGCATTTTCCTATTCAGTGTTGTAGTTTGCTGGACAACAGGCTGTGGATGGATATGGATCCACATTCAAATTTTCCAGGATGAAAGAGAAAATATAAATGAAGATGCCTTTGGGATAAGCTCTGAGGATGATGAATTCTCCCCACTCTTTATTTCACAAATAAAAGGGAGGCTTGTGGTGAAAGCACTAAAATATAGCCAAGACTCAAGCCTCTCTTCTTAGCAGTCCAAGTAACCTTTGTCTGTTGGATTTGAAGGAGAAATTTGTGGTGTGCTGTTACTACTTTTTTTTTTTTTTTTTTTTCAGTGGGATTTATGTAGCTTTTGCTACCTAATAGGCATGTTTGGATAATTAGAGATGCCACAGTGATGTGGCAGCTCAGAGAAATCATTACAAATAATTTAAAAAGCCTGAAGATATGTTATTGCTAACTGAGAAATAGCAATTATTTTAAAATATTAGGGCTTATCAGTTCATTGCAATGTAAAAATTCTGTACCTTTCCCTGTTAGAGGCTTACTCAGAAGATATTTTTCATGAGGCATTTGCAATCATATCCATTAAAGAGCAAAGCTGTTCTTCTCTGGCAGGCATGAGCAGGCAAGACTGTCACACAAACACCTCCCCTCTTCTTTCACTTTATTTGGGATGGTTTTGCCAAGGGTACCTCAAGAATGTTTTCTCATTTGCAGTTTCCCATATCAAATGGGTTACTAGAGACATAGGAGCTTCTAGCAACAAGAATTTCCTGTTAACTGGAAGAGATAAACCATTGTTTATTGAAACAATTTCAAGATAACTGCAATTTTCCAACTTAACAGGAGGGGAAAGTGAGTCAATTCACTTATTACATCAATAGCTTCCATGTCCATATCCAGATTGATGGGTAGAAAGCTTACCTGGATGTTCTGATCAATGTCCTTCTTGTTTGCTGGGTTTGGTTTGTTGGTTGGGTTTTTATCTGGGGGTATTATGAAGGTATTAAAAAAAAAAGTGAATTAATTATTGTACGCATGGCTGGGTATTGATAAGAGCAAGAGCAAAATATCTTATATAAGATATTATATTATATATAATTATATATTATATATATATGTTTGGATATTGAGTTGCTGGAGATGAGATCCAACGCTGTGTGTTTCTCCTGTGGTTGCTTGGCCCCCACTGCACTGTATCCGGTTGTGTGCAATGTCATTTTATGTCCTCACTGCCATGTCTCATCCATCCTGTAGCTCTGTCCCAGGATGAGACAAAGAGGTAAGTGCCACTGTATTCAGAGCTGAGCTGAGCTTCCCAAACCTCCTTTTTTTTGACAGAGGAAGAAGTAAGAGAAACTCCAGAAGGTGGCTTTTATTGGTTAGAACACCCCCAGCTCTTTGCTCAACTTCTGCACTCTTCATGCAGATCCTTTGCATTTTTCTCTGGGTTTTTTTTCAGTTTCTCAAAGGACATTTCAAACTGTGTCCAGGCTTCCTGGGGCAGGAGTGGAAGACACTAAGGTGTCTGGGGGAGTGTGGTGAGATGCTTAAACACACTCTGTGTGGACACAAATCCTGTACAGACAACTCTCTACTCTAGTCCTCCTTTCTTTGTCTTTTGGTTTTGGGGGGTGGTCTCTTCATTCCTAATCCCTTTTGTTGTTAAATGATTAAATTTATTACCAAATGGGTAGAGGATTTTTCAACAGTTATGTTGCCATGGTGACTGCAAGTGAGGGCTGAAGGAAGAATGGAGATTGAGCATCAGAAATAAAATTGAATCAAACTACTTTTACTATGAGAGAACTTTGCCCACAATTCACTTTTCTCCAATGAACTTAGTTTTATACAAAGGAAAATAAACTCTAGTGGGGAAAAAGGGGTAGCAAATGAGAATATTTATCTTCTTAACTGCATCTTTTTACTGAAGAATGAATTTTTTTTTTTAAGGTACTGCTTTGGGATCGTGCTTATACCTAGTTTTTATTTTATCAGACTCCTACTCACTTCTAGTTGGGTGTCTATAGGGGTTTTCCTCCACAGTTCTCAGGTTTATATATTATACTGGGCAATTCCAAATCAGGGTCATGGGCTGTGATTTTTTTTTTCTGTAAGCTAAACCCATGGCTACATAAGCACCAGTATTTGCACTCATAAAAGAGAGGGTTTGGAGGAAGAGAGGAGTTTAAAAGTGAGGTTCTGTGAAAGGTTCTCACTGGTTCATATGACTTGCTATAGTGCTGCTTTTTTTTTCCACCTCCTTGTTTCCAGTTGTCTAGTTTGGAGATGGGAAAAGTAGCCATGGAATGGTTTTCTTCATCATCTATAATGAAATGATGAGCAGAAGCTCTTCAGTGAGTTATAACCCTCCCTTCAGCAGACAAGGTGCTGCTTCAGGCCAGTCTTGGACACAAAAAGAATCAGAGGACTTGGCTCTAGGTCTCATCAGCACTGCTAGACCTCTATTACATTTTAGAGGTGTATTTACAGTGGTTGTCCTCACAAACCACAAAGAACCAAATCACCTGCCCATCTTCCTCTGCAGCTTCTTCCCAGGTGAGACCTCTCTAACCAGAAAAGAGTCAAGGCTGCAGTGTGGGTAGGTTTGTAGGGTTCTGAGAAGGTGTAAGGTGTATCAAGTCCAGTTTGAAAGTTCAATGCTTTGTTGGCAGGCAGCTCTACCAGGTGGCTAGGAGGGAGAGAAAATAATTGTAGATTAATTATTATTATTATAATATATAACATATATAAATACATAATTATTGTAAGAGTGCTTATTCTCTCAAATAGCCCTTCATTCTAGTCTTTGTTTGTTATTTAAAGTACTGAATTCCTGTAAAAGGTCAGTCTGGTTAATGATGGTAGGAAATGTAAGCACCCAGTAGTTTTGATATTCTCAAGTCATGTTTCTAAATGGTTCAGAAATTGGAAGCTTCAATTCCAGAAGAATGGTTTGGTTTTTTTTTCATTTTGATTAAACTACTGATTTCAGTAATGGGAGGGAAGGGGGGCAGGCATCTGCTTGGGGTTTTTTTTCTTAATATTGGACTGTGATAAGCTATACCTTCTTCCCCTTATTTTTCACTGCTGAAGTATTATTCTTCTGAATTCTGGCTAGAAATGAACACACAGACAAAGGTTTTGACAGAAAGCAGGATAAGATCAGGTCTTGGAGCAAATGGAAATACATCTGGGAAGTCAGGACTGGACAATGACTTGCACATTCACTTAGTCTGGGTCACGTCTGTGTGCAGCAGGCAGTGTTGGAGTAGCTGTGATGGGAACTAAATCAGCTGCTCTGCTTTTAATTTCCATCTTGAGGAGCTGCCATGTTGAGTATCACCTAAGGGAATGGGATGGTTTTAAGGCGAAGGGCCTGGCAGTTGATGTGATTTTGTTTGGGGCTTTTTGGCTTGGGTTTTGGTGTTTGTTGTTTTTCTGTTTGGTTGGGTTTGTTGTTGTTTTTTTTTTTAGTATCTATTTGACAGGATTAAGGGATCATAATATTTCTTTTCTCATGGAAAGAAATATTCTTTCTATAGAATATTTCCTTTTATAGCCCTGATTCTCTAACTGACCCAATGTTGGAAAATGTTGAAGCTAGGGCAAAGGTAATCAGAGTGTTATTGTAATTTGTCATTAAGTCATTCAGGCTTGTTTGAAAATGACCAGGCTCTGTCCAGCTGCAATGTTGCAGACATTATTTCCCTATATCAAGAAAACATTCTTCAACTGCTGTTCCTGGGCAGATGCCTCATTCTAAGAGGCACGGATGGTCCTATTTGGATGTCAGGCTAGAAAAGAAAATCCTGTCTGGGTAGGTCCCCTAACCCCAGCCTTTCCTCACCAGTTTTTCATTTCCTGCACTGAACTTGTAAGTTTTTCATTCCAACATCCAGGACAGAAGGATTATGCCTTAGCAGGAGATTTTACTTTTGTTGATGCTTTGCTTTGTGTCTTCTAACAGTGAATGATTTCCTTTTTCCCTGTGAGTCATATTATTGGCTTGCTGGGACAGTTATAGCTAGATTCACCAAAACATTAGTTTTTACTCCTTTTTTTTTTTTTTTTTCTTTTATTAAAATAAATGAGGTCAAAGACAAAACAGATTGCTTCCTGTCTTGCATTTATCCCTAAAAGCCTCAATGGGCATTGTTTTGGTTAATGTGGCTTGCCTAAAATGTGAGTGAATTTGTGTTGGGCTCTGCATGTCTGCACTTTTTCCACATCCCTGGTTCCTCGTGGTTTCAATATTAATAGCAACTGTCATGCAGGAGACCAGAAAGCATCTTTAATGTATTTTGGTGAGCTCTCTTTGTGGCTGCATTGAGCTTTGAAATAGTTACACTGTTATCTCTGGAAGAAACAAGCAGTCCCATAAAAGAGCAAAATAATAAGGAAATAGGCCCAAGTACTCTGTCCATCTTGTTCACATGCTTGAGAATGTATTTCACTCTTGAGTATTGCTGTTTTTAAAAGAAAAAGTATTTTCTTGTGTACAATTTCTTTCTCATTTTCTTCTCATGGATTTACACTTACCCATGCAAAGTCTGACTGTATATGGATGTAGAAATCAAAAGTTGCTGCACAACCCTCTGATCTGCTGCAGCATCCGAGTGGACATTGTGATGGTTTGGATCCCAATAGCTGCTCTTGAAAATGTGGTTGCCTTGCAGGCTGTCAGAGCCTGAGCATACAGATGGATGTCTGATGTTCAGCCTCAGCTAATTTCAGCTTGCAGAGGCAAATCTGTGCCTCCATTAAAGCAGATGCTGCCTGGTGGATAGACAGGGTCACATGTCCCTGAGCTGTGCAGTTTCTAAAACTTATCAAAACAGTGGAGCCCTCTGCCTCAGAATTACCTGTCCAGCTGGGGAACAGGCCCTGGCAGACTGGTGATTTTAATTATTGGCAGCAGGAACAGAAGCTTTTCCCTTTCCTCTGCCTTTCACTGAAGGATTGGCTTGAGCTGGAGTTTGCTAAAGAATTCAGCAGCCAAAGCGTGTTGCCAGAGGGCTTGACACGCTGGATTTCAAAGAGCCACGTTGCTCTACATCTTTATTGCCTCCCTTTTTACAGGTCAAGACAGCTACAGAAGGCTGCCTGAAGTGACAGGGATGAATTATGTAGTATTGCTGTTAATGTGAAATGGAGTGGCTCTAATGTAATATGTGAGCATCTTCAAAACATGAGCCGACTCACCAGTGCCATGTGGTGATGAACGTGGAGAATTCAAGGGAATAGCACTGTGTGTAAGCAAGCAATGATCTGCAACAGGAAAACTTTGTGATGTGAGTCTTTCTACTCTCTACTGACTCACCCCCTGGTTAATTACCCTGTCTTACCTCTTGCCCAAAAGCCTTGGGCCTGTTCATCTTTCTTCTGCTGCTGTAAGCCCTGTGCTTGCCAGGCTACTCATACTTGGCACTTGATGTTTCTCAGCTGTCTTAAATGCCTCAGACTTAGAAAAAAAGCAGGTTTTCTGCTGTGTTGTCTCTCACCCATATAAACCAGGCACCCTCCTTCCTCTCTAAGGGTATGAGTTAGCAGGAAGACGTTTCCATGTTTCGGAAATAACAGGTTTTCAGGAACTTCCTAAATGGTGCACAGAACAACATCACTTTTGTTAATGAAAGGGCTGGATCCAAAACACAGCACTGTTGTAGCTGTTAAGATGAAAAATTAGCTGTATGCCAGCCGAAAACAGGTGCATGGTAAACTGCAAGATGTGCTGAGGGCTGACAACAGTTTCTTGCTTTGAGAACAGTTTGGGAGCCAACAGCTCTCAATCCATGTCTTTGGAGTTGTTTGGGTTTTTTTTGTTGTTAAAAACACCCAACAAGGTAGAACTGACTCAGGCAACCTGATTGATATTTTCTCATTTGTGTTAAATTGTTTGTTTATACTCATATTTGCTTTCATATTCTCCTCCTCCCATGCCCAAAATGGCAGTAAAGTGTTTGGTTCTGACTTATTCCTTGATGAAGCTTCAGAGTTTCTTTGTATGAAAAATTAGAAATCTTACCATGTTGTTTTCTGATGGAACTCTGGTTTGGAAGGAAGAACAACTGGTGGTGGAGATGAAGGAAGAGTAAAATAATAAATGAAGAGTAAAGATTGAAATATTTTTGCAAGATCATATTGAAGCGATATTCATTCTTCCCTCCACCCTCTTTCAGTTCCCCAGTTGCCTCTTCTTTGATTCTCCTCTTCTGCTCAGCTTCAAATGCCATCTTCTTCTTCTTTATTCTATCATTCCCTAAGCTTTCTTATTTTTTCCTGTCTCATTTATCAAGTGATATTGTAATTACAAGGTTTCTACCACCTGCACTGTGCAGACTGGCTACTGGCATTGCTATGGAAAAGGCAGATGTTCAGCAGAACTGTGGTGATGGATAAAAGTAGGAGGAGTAGGGTATTTTATGTAAGCCTGGAGGCAGAGTATCCTCTTGTACACACCACTGTTGCCTAGACCACGTCGTATTTTGTGTTGTTGCAGCTAAGTCCCTCTCTCTTTTAGGCAAAGCAGTCACAGGCACAACTGTTTTATTAAAAAACCAAACTTCACAATAGCTGAATGTCCTGGAGGAATAATATTATTTGAAAAATAGGTTGCAGTTTTATGTGTTAGTGAACACAGTGCTTTGAGGTAGCTGCACAAGGAGTAGTTTTTCACCCAGTGTGAGCTTGAGCCATATGGATGCTTGCCATGGGCTGAAGCTGAGTCTGTTGCAGTCCTGCTGTATGAATTATGCATGACAGAGACAGGGGTTTGGGAACTAAACTGGGGAGACACCTGGGACAAAACTAGCCCTGAACAAACCCATTCAGACTCCTGCCAGTGTTCTTTGTTGGAATGAGGAGTTTACAGATGAAAGTGGGTACTGTGGAGTAAAACTGAAAATAGAGGAGGTTCTCCCAGCAGAGGTAGGGACAGATATGGAAATGAAAGGTCACTCAGATCTATGCAGAATAATGAATGCTGGCACTTCCCAGTCATAGCCCATTCTCTCCTGGTCAGCCATTGACCTGAAAATAATACAGATTCACAGTCTTTTCTCTCCTGTCAGTGTGGTCAGTGACCTTACAGCAACATCCTGTAGTCCATTAAAAGAAACCTATAAAAAAATAAATAAATTACCAGTCCCACCCACTGAAATTAAAGCAGGGTTGGAAAGAGTCATAAATAATGGCTCTCCTAAAGTGAATTAGCCATCTTGGTATTTGGATGAGAAGCCAGGAAATAATGAGGGACATATCAATTTGTCAGAGGTATAAGCCAAGGGAGATATAGAAGTGACAAAATGAGCATAGTTGATTACTAGCTATTTTTCAACCCCCACAACTTTTTTTTTTTTTTTTTACTTCCAAGAATAAAACCCAAACAATTATCTATTGTTAATTTTTGTTATAGTTAATGTGGCAAAACTTAAACTCTCAGCAATGGTCTGGAGTAATTTACAGTTGACTGATTAATCTCTTTATGCTAATGGTAGGGCCACTAAATAAACATACCTGGGAGATTTGATATGAAGAAGTATCCAAGTATGTGCCTGGAGGAGGATTAAAATGTATATTGTTGGAGGTTTAATTTAGTCTTTCTGAAATCTTAACTGCATCAGGGCAAATTTTACTTCAGTACAGAAAACTGGATGCTTCAAATAAAAGGAAGTATTGATAACTAATTAATAGTGATGTATGACATAAGATTTCAAGGATAACTTAATTGTAGTCAAACAACATTTGTGATTTTCTGCTAAAATTCAGACAAAAAAAATATCTTCCCTCTGAGAACCTTTTTTTTCCTGTTCTTCTCTGCAATGTCACACATGATTCTTCATTATATCCTTTACTTGCCAGACTAACCTTGCTCAGCAATATCACCAAAATATCATAGAATTTTAGGGATTGGAAGGGATCTAGAAAGATCTAGTCCCACCCCCCTGCCAGAGCAGGGGCACCTAGACCAAGTCACCCAGGAACAGATCCAGGTAGGGCTGGAATGTCTCCAGAG